>JZKD02S2369673.1:567441-585845 GCA_000966675.3 Picea glauca
CGTTGGAATGGAGCTAGGATGGAAATGGCGAGAGGAAGCGACATTTAAATGGTATGTCACTCATCCCTCTTTAGTTAATAAATTCAATATCTAAAACTTAAGGAAAGAATCATGTTCTGGTGTGTTTTTTTCTAGATCTAGGTGGATATAGGGATATCAGTTAGTGTCCACACCTACCGATTATTCCGATAACAACGGGGAAAGGAAAACTAGTTGTAGTCGAAGAACATAGGGGGTTGTAGCCTCCTTCTGGTTGTAGCCAGAGAATTGGGGAGTTGGAGCTTTCATCAGGTTGTATCCTGATAAAATAGGGGATTAGAGCCTCCTTCTAGTTGCAGCTGGAAAAGAAAGGATGTTGGTGCTTCCAATGAATGTAATTCTTAAACACATATAAGAAAAAACATTATGTGGTTTTCTTCCACTTTGGGTTTCCACGTAAAAAAATTGGTGTATTTTATATGTGTATGATTGCTCATTTGTTCATTATTTATTTACTCTACAACTATTGGATGATAATGAAACATTGATATAACACTTTCATTTTATGGTTAAAAATGATTATTTCTCTATTATTGATTCACCCCCCCTCTCAGTAATACAACAATTGGTATCAGAGCAGGTTCCTTTAGAGATCAATTTAACCACTGAAAGGTAGATCATGGAGAGAAAAAACATGTATAAAAATAGAATACCATAGTTTGATGGACAAAATTATGCATTCTAGAGAAAAAGGATGAAAACATATATACATGCACATGGATTTGAAATTTGAAAATCAGTAGTAGATGGATACAAAGAACCAACAGTTCTACCAACAAGTGAAAAAACTATGAAACTCAGTCAAAATAATTCCAAAGCCACAAATGCACTTCTAAATGGTCTTGGTGAATCGGTATATACCAAAGTTTTACATTGTAAATCCGCTAAAGAGATTTGGGGTAGACTTCAAAATATTTATGAAGGAGATTCAAAAGTCAAAGCAGCAAAGCTTCAAACATACAGAGGTCAATTCAAACAAGTAAAGATGAAGGATGATGAGAATATTGCAACTTACTTCTTATGAGTCGATGAAATAGTGAATGAAATCATAGGATTGTGAGAAGAAATTGAAGAATCTATAATTGTTCAAAAGGTACTAAGATCTCTTCCTATGAGATTTAATCGTGAGATATCAACACTAGAAGAAAGAGAAGATCTAGACTCAATAACCATGGACGAAATACATGGAATATTCACAACATATGAAATGAGAACTTGACAGGAAAATCCAGATATAAAAGAAGTAGCTTTCAAAGCATCCAAAAGGTCAAAGAAGAAGGGAAAGCACAAGGAACATATCAACAATAGTGACTTCTCAGAAGATGATTAAGACGAAGTGGCCAACTTTGTCAGAAGATTGAACAAAGGAACCAATGATAGATATAAAGGTAAGCCTCCATTGATTTGTTTTGATTGTGATGGTATTGGTAATTTTTCTAACAAATTTCCTCATAAGAAAAATAAGAGAAATAATGAAGATTACTCAAATAGAAAACAAACATATGAAGGCAAAAGAACCAAAAAGAAATATTTCAAGAAAATCTTATGCACCAAAGAAGACATCTCCTCATCAGATGAAGATGAAGTCAGTGATAATGAGACAAAAATAGTTCTATTCATGGCAGTAGAAGACTTTGATAAAGAAGACACCGAAGAAGAATATGAAGAGGAAGAAGTTGACTATCGAGAAGAATTATTGTGTTCCATGGAAGTTATAAGAAGAGAAAATAAAAAAAACAAGAAGCTACAAGAAGAACTAGACAAGAAAGAAGACACTCAAGAAATAGATCAAATGATCATGAAATTGAAGGTTCAAATAGAAGAAGATAAAATAATTGAAGAATCACTCAAAGAAAATCTAGAAGAAAGAGATAGGATCATTGGAAATTTGGAAGCAGAGATTGTCACATTGAGAAATGATCTTCAAAAGAAAAACATGCAGAACAACTCAAAATTTTTGGATGACATTATCAAGATTCAAAAGCCTCATCATGACAAGTTTGGACTTGGATACAATCATATAGAAAATGGATCAAGCTCCAAAGCAACAGGACAACAAACATACCCAAAAATCTATGCATAAACAATCAAAGAAGAAAATGTTCTACTAAGTAGAAGATATGAAACATAATCTTCTAAGTGTAATTCAAATGTGTGACCAAGTTCATAAAATTAATTTCGATTCACATACGTGTGAAATAAGAAAAGAAGGTTCAGGAAAATTGATTGCAAGAGCTGCAAGAAATTCAAGCAACATATATGTATTAAGTGAAATTGGAAATGAAAAGTGTTGTCTAGGAAAGGAATATCAAAATTGGCTATGGAATAGAATAATGGGTCACATACACTTTGATAACCTTGTCAAAGTCAGAAAAAAGGAAGCAGTTAATGAAATGTCCCAGATCACGAAACCAACCAACACTTTATGCAATCATTGTCAACAAGGAAAGAAAACAAATGCTATGTTCAAATCAAAGGAATATTCAATGACAAGACCACTAGAAATTGTGCATACCGATCTAGTTGTACCAACTATAAAAAGGGGTTTAAAAGGTGATAAATAATTTATGTTATTAGTTTATGATTATACAAGAATGACTGGAGTTTTATTTCTCATGAATAAGTCGGAAGCTTTTGAAAACTTCAAGGTCTACAAGGAGACGGTTGAAAATGAAATGGATTGAAAAATCAAATGTTTGAGATCTGATAATGGAAGAGAGTTCACTTCAAAGGAATTTATGGACTACTGCAGCAGGCATGGAATAAAAATGAAATTCTTCATTGCTAGGACACCTCAACAAAATGGATTTGCTGAAAGAAAGAACATGATAGTACAAGAAATGGCTCGAACAATGATAATGGATTCCAAATTGACAGATATTTTTTGGACACATGCAATGCATACAACCATTCACATTCAAAACAGAGTAATGCTCATAAACAACATTGTTAAAACTCCCTACGAGTTATGCAAAGGAAGACCAACAAATGTGAAGCACTTCAGAGTATTTGGAAGCAAATGACACATCAAAAGAGAAGATGACAAAATGAGAAATTTTGACTCTCGTGTGGACAAATGAGTACTTGTTGGTTACTCAAGTGAAAGGAAAGAATACAAGTGTTACAATCTGAGGTTGAACAAAGTTGTGGAAAACATCAATGTAACAATTGATGAAATAGGTGGACGAGAATTAAAGGAAGAAGAAAATGAATCAATGTAACTTTATAAAGAAGAAGTAGAAGATGAAGAAGAAGTAGAAGAGGAAGATGAAGAGGATCAGACGGAAGTAGGAGAGAAATTTCAACAAGTGCCTCCAAAGACACCTAGCAAATGAGTATAGAAGAATTATTCTTCAGAATAGATTATCAGAAACAAGGATGCAAGAGTTGAGACTAGAAGAAGAATCCATTCACCGGAACAAACGCACCTAGCACTCTTATCTACGATTGAACCAAACAGTTTTGAAGAGGCCAGCAAGGATGAATTCTAGAATAAGGCCATGGATGAAGAATTGGATCAAATAGAGAAGAATGACACTTGGGAATTGGTTCCAAGACCAAAGAATAAGAATGTAATTGACAAAAAGTGGGTTTTCAGAAATAAATTGAATGAATATGGACATGTTACAAGGAATAACGCTAGATTGGTATGTAAATGATACACACAGGTTAAAGGAATCAAATTTGAAGAGAAATTTTCCCCAGTTTCCAGAATGGAAGAAATCCGATTTCTTTTAGCTTATGCATGCTCCAAGAATATTAAAGTGTATCATATGGATGTGAAATCAGATTTTCTGAATGGGGAACTAGAAGAAGAAGTATGCATCGAACAACCAGAAAGATTTCAATTGTTAGAGAATGAAGATTATGTGTGTAAATTGAAGAAGGCCTTGTATGGTCTAAAATAGGCTCCTAGAGCATGGTACTCTAGACTGGATAAATATCTACATTAGAAAAGTTTCAAAAAAGGAAGTGCAGACAACAACCTCTACATCAAGGTAAATCAAGATAGTATTTTATTAATTGAAGTTTATGTTGATGATATTATTTTTGGAAGTAATGATGACAGGTTAAGCCAACAATTTGCAAAGGATATGCAGAATGAATTTGAAATGTCATTACTTGGAGAACTATCCTTTTTTTGGGGTCCTTAGATATGTCAAAGCAACCAAGGAATTTTTGTTTCTCAAACTAAGTATATTAGAGAAATGCTAAAGAAGTTCAGAATGGAAGATTGAAAACCAATTACCACTCCTATGCAAAACAGTTGCAAGTTGAGCAAAGATTATGATTCAAAGTCTACAAACCAGAGGCAATACAAGTCAATGATTGGTATCTTACTATATGTGACAGCATCCAGACCAGATGTAATGCAGGCAGTTGGACAGGTGGCACGATTTCAAGTAGCACCAAAGGAATGACATGTCTTAGAAGTGAAAAGGATTTTTAGATATCTCAAAGGAACATAAAAGTTTGGATTATGGTATCCAAAAGGAAAAGATCTATCACTTATTTCCTACATAGATGTAGATTGGGCAAGTTGCATTGATGACCGACGAAGCACCGGTGGAGAAGCGGTATACTTGGGAGAGTGTTTAGTATCTTGGATAAGAAAAAAACAATCATCAGTATCTTTATCTACGACTGAAGAAGAGTATATTACAACAACAAGATGTTGTATTTGGGTTCTATGGATGAAACAAACTTTGACAAATATACAGGTTGAGTATGATGAGCCCATTCCAATCTATTGTGATAATACAAGTGCCATCAGTATCTCAAAGAACCCGTTGATTGATCTGGATTTTATGAGCAGAACAAAATGAATACATATTATTAAAATATGCTTAACACAAAATAACAGAGATACAGTAAAACTAGTTTTCTATTCAATAAGGAAATAAGCTGAAACTGTAAAATGTAGTGGAAAATAAGCTTGTTAGAATGGTGGTGACTTATATCTGAGAAGAGATGTGATGGTTGCGCTCATTCTCAAGAAGATAATTACAATGATGCTTTGAAGGACTTTTTACAATAAATGATAATGTCAAAAACCATAGACATCCAAAAACCTAACCCTAGGAGATGAAGCGCCAAAATTCATGTGGGCCCCGTTTGGGTAAGTTAGTACATCAACTTCCCTGGGTCATAAATTTTACATATGATCTTCGTTTTAGGCGCACGATATCCCGTTGGAAAGGTGTAAACAAGGAGAACAATTTTGTTTGGCATGGTTTTGTGCCTCAAACATTCACTTGGGCCCCAAATCCCCAAAAAATGTCGTTTAGGGCCTCAAAATGGCCTCAAAAGTTTGGAACCTGAAAAATTGCCAAAAAACTGCCAAGGTGGAAAACTGTTTTTCGAGCTAGTGGAATAGGTGGGTGGCCATCGATATCCACCTAGATCAATCCTCCCTCCTTAGGAAGAAATGGTCTCCATTGTGTTGAGTTACCCCATCAGATGAGGAAATTTCTGCTGAATTTGGCCCAGGGTGAGCCACTTGCCTTGGTGTAGGAGTTGCCCTGCTTTGACGACTCAATAAAGTTGGATCATTTGTTGTTGAGTTCCCTTGATCTTTATGTCCGCAATCTAACCACTGGATTCCTATTGCATGTAGTCAAGGTTGAGCTCAACTGGTTTCAACTTCTTTTCTTTCTCCGAGGTGTCCAATAATGGTGGGAAACATGGTCGAAGGACATCCACGTTGAAGACTTGGTGCAGATAAAGGAAAGGGGGATTGTTGAGCTCAAAAGAATTGTCACCCATAGTATTGGTGATGGTGTATGACCCATAATGGAGTGGGAAAATCTTCCGATGGGGCACTGTAAGGCATTCTTTCTACAAGTGCAACCAAACTTTGTCACCCACTTAAAACTTATGTGGCACCCAATGTTGATCATGACACTACACTTGGAATTAGACTTATGTAGAATATCCTGAACCTGTTGGAGGATGTGTTGGATCCACTCAATGAACTGGGTGGCTTTGTCAGCTTTTGGTGGAGTAGGGGATGATTCGGTCGAGATGGTCGCTAGGGGTAGTGCAACATCCATGGGGCCCAATGGTTGGAATCCCAACCCCACCTGAAAGGGGTCATGGCCAGTTGAGCTATGCAAGGTTCGGTTGTAGCTATGTTGTACATAGGGAAGAATCTCATCCCATGTGCGGAGGTTTTTTGAATTGTACATGCGCAGGATATGTACGATCATTCGATTGACGACTTCAGTTTGGCCATCTATATGGGAATCGAAGGAAGTGGATTTGGTGAGCTTGGTATCTAGTAGTGACCAGAGGCTCGACCAGAATGTGTTGAGGAGCCAACTGTCATGGTCTGAGATAATGGTTTGTGGGATCCCAAAATGTACCCATACTCATTCAAAGAAGAACTTGGTAGCGGCTTATGTTGTGATGTTCTTCTTATAGGAGGCTAGAATCGCCATCTTGGAAAAGCGATCAACAACCACAAAAACACAATATTTTCCCCTCTTGGTGGATGGGAGGCCCGACATGTATTCCATTGAGATGGATTCCCACAACCTGTCAGGAGTAGGTAGAGGGGTGTAAAGGCCCTATTTCTTAGTGGTCATTTTGGAAATAGCGTAGGTAGTGCAGGACCTGATATACTTGTCGACATCTTGTCAAAGTTTTGGCTAGTAGAAATGTTTCTGCAGCACTGTCATTATCTTTTCGACGCCAAAGTGTCCTACCACCCGACTGTAGTGAGATTCTCAAATCAGTTTCGTGCACTCGCTTGATGGAATGAAGATATGGCCCATATGACATAACATCCCATCATGAATATGGAAATAAGCGACCACTGAGTTGGCTCCCAACATTTAGAAGGTGGTGGACAAGTTAGGGTCTATCTCATAGAGGTGGGGCCATCTAGAAGTCTTATGGCTGCAAGAGTCTAGCACCATGGTGAGTTCGGCCACTAGAGGTCGATTGATGCAATCATAAACTTGGTTGGTACTTCATGTTTTATACTTGATGTTGATGTGGAACTATTGTAAGTATGTGTACCACTTATGATGGCAGTCATTCTACAATTTACCTTGGTTCTGTATGACCTGTAGTGGCTTTTGATCGGTGTGGATGAGTGTCTCCTTCCCAATAATGTTATGTCTCCACTGGAAGTAGGCTTGCACAATGGATTACATTTCTTTTTCATAAGTAGGGTACTTACGGACAACATTTGATAGTGTCTCACTATTATATGCCACAGGGTGTCTTTGTTGAGTGAGAACGACGCCCACAACATAGTGTGAAGCATCTGTCTCGATCTCAAAGGGATGTTGTAGGTTTGGTAATGAAAGTACTGGGGATGAGAACAAATGCTTCTTCAAGTAATCAAAGACTTTTTGTTGGGACAGGCCCCACACAAATTTTTCCTTACCGCCACCCCTGGTTACTTGGTTGAGGGCCCATGTGATATGAGAGAATCCTAACACGAACCTAAGATAGAAATTGGTGAGGCCCAAGAAACTCTGAACTTCAGTGAGTGTGGTTGGGGATGGAAAGTCATGGATGACCTGGATCTTGACTAGATCCACATGCACACCATGTTGATCAATGATGTATCTTAAGTAATGGACCTTGTCCATGCCAAAGGAGCATTTTTCCAAGTTTTCATATAGTTTGTGTTGTCGCAAGGTGTGCAGAACCTGCTAAATATGTTGCAAGTGTTCTGCCCAAGTCTTGTTGTAGATGAATATTTCATCCAAATACACCATGACAAAAGTATTGGTGAAAGGTCATAGGATATCGTCCATCATCCTCATAAAAAAAATTGGAGCATTTTTCAAACCAAAGGGCATGACCAGCCATTCAAAGCGACCTTCTTTTGAGTTGAAGGTGGTCTTCCATACATATGTCTATTCTATTGTGATCTAGTGGTAGCCAGACTTTAGATCAATATTACTCAAGTATTTGGCCCTTGTGAGTTGATTAAGGAGGTCATTGATTCAAGGAATCAGGTACTAGTTTCGAACTGTGATTTTATTCAGGGCCTGGTAATCAATGCAGAGTCGACAGGTCCCATCTTTCTTCTGCACTAGCACGATTGGGCTCCCAGAAGATGATGAGATGGGACAGATGTGCCCCTTATGGAGTAGTTCTTGGATTTGCCTCTTGATCTCCTCATTTTATAACAGAGATCGACAGTAGACTGTCCCATTGGGTAGTGGTTCCCATGGGGTCAAATCGATGGAATGCTTGACATGGAAATGCAGAGGTACCCTGGTAGGAGAGGAGAAGATATATGAGTATTCTTCCATGACCTTATCCACTTGCTTATGTTGTGTGGAGAGATCAGTCACGGAGTCCCTGGCTTTGGTTGTGATCTTTTGCTCACTCTGAGAGAGAATCACAAAGAAGAAAAAAAATTCGGTCTAAGAGATGACCTTTTTACATTGCTTAGCAGATATCAAAAAAATAGCACTAGGAGGGACTGCCTCAAGTATCTTGAACAATTTCCTATTCAAAGTAATAATAACACTATGATGCCTACATTCATATACAACATGATGTTTCCATAAATAAGGTTGGCCCAAAAGAACATTACAAACTTCAAGAGGAGAAACATCACACAATACCTCATCTTTGAAGGGCTTCATGTCGTACAACAATCGACATTGTTGGCTGATGTGGAGATCGCTTCCTTGAAGAAGCCATCCAATGGTGTAGGGTTGTGGGTGCGGCATTGTCGGCAGGACCAGGCGCTTGATGACCTCTACTGAGATGAGTTTCTTTTGTCTACCACTATCAACAATGAAGTGAAACGGGGTGCCTTTTACCCACATCTATGAATGGAAGAGGGGATTTCCTTATTCTAGCTCGTCTGGTTCACTAGGATGGATCTTGGTGGTAGCAATGGTGGAACTGGGTTCCATGTCAATGATCTATCTTCCCCTTTCTAGTTATGACTCAAAGTCAGAACCCACATCTGATTCAAAGGCTTTCACTTTGGCCACCAGCGACTACTTTGAGCGACAATCAACAACGTTATGCCAAGGACTCTTATGGAAGTCATACCACTTCCCGATATATTTCTTTGTATTTTTGGTGCCCTTCTTTGCTTGGGGCTTGGAACGGTTTTCTTGATACTGACCATATTTTTTCTGTGGGTTGGGGCCACCCTTTCCTAGATTTTGTTGTGAGGGGTTCCCAAGCCTAAATAATCACGTCTTTTTTTTAAGCTTCTGCTTGATTTTGATGGCATATCGGTAGGTCGCGCCCAAGGATGAGATGTCCAGAAATTCCATTTCAGTCTGGATGTATCTATGCAGAGAACCATGATACTTGAGCACTAAATGTCTCGTTGAATCATTGATACCCAGCTTGGTGCGCAAGGTATGGAATATATTTGTGAACTCTAGCACTGCTTGGTCTCTTTCTTGTCACAATGTGGTCCATTTGGTATACAAGTCGTCATAACTTCCGATAGGGTAGTATTTTTCCTTAATAGCATCCATAAAGGATTCCCAGGTGGTCATGACTGTAAATAATGAGGGTTCCTATGTTTCCTTTTCTCACATAAAGTTTCCCACCAATATTTGACATGGGGAACGACTTTGAGGAGCATAAAAGTAATCATTTCCCTATTCGAAAAGTTATGGACAGAAAAATAACCTTCTAGTAGATTCAACCACTTGTCTATAGAATCTACATCTATCTGACCTTCAAATGTAGGAATATAGAAATTTATTTGTACATTGAAGGGGGCGATGCCTCTGCTTGAGGAAGATGTGTCACATGTTGGTAGCCGCCGAAGGATTTGCATGAAACTATCCATCATCTCGTTCATTTTTTGCGTGAGAGCTTCCTCAACCAACATTTTGAAAGGATATCTTGTCTCGTCATATTTATTTTCTCCTTCCATGAGAGGTCTCTTGGACGTGCAAGAGCTTTTGTCCTCAATAAAAACAAGCTTGATACCTAATTCTTTGTACCTTGACCTCGTTGGAGACATGCATTAAGATGACAAGGAGCAAACCGCTCTGATACCACTGATACAGATTTTATGAGCATAAAGAAATGAATAAATATTATTAAAATATTCTTAACATAGAATAATAGAGATACAGTAAAATTGGTTTTCTATTCAAAAAGGAAATAAGCTAAAACTGTAAAACGCAGCAGAAAACAAGCTTGCTAGAATGGTGGCGGCTAATCTCTGAGAAGAGATGTGACAATTGCACTCATTCACAAGAACATGATTACAATGAGGCTTTGAAGAAATTTTTACAATAAACAGGAATGCAAAACCCCATAGACATCCAAAAACCTAACCTAGGAGATGAAGCACCAATATTCATGTGGACCCTGTTTGGGTAAGTTAGTACATCAACTTCCCAGGGTCGTAACTTTTGCATACAATCTCTGTTTTAGGCGTACGATAGCCCATTGGAAAGGCCTAACCTAGAAGAAATATTTTCAATTGGCCCAAGTAGGTGAATTTGGCAATCATCTAGGCCCCAAATCCCCAAAAAATGTTGTTTAGGCCTCAAAATGGCCCCGGAAGTTTAGAACCCGAAAAACTCCTTAGGTGGAAAATTGTTTTTCAATCCAGTGGAATAAGTGGGTGGCCACCGATATCCACCAGGATAAGTGATTCACCCCAAGAAGAATCACATTCCAATAAAGCATCACTTTCTACGGGAATAGGCTGTAGAGAACAACATCATAGTTGAATATGTGGGCACAAAAGAACAAGTGGTAGACATATTTACAAAACTGCTTCAAAGGAAAGTCTTTGAGTATCTTTTTCAGAGACTCAGAGTAATTTCTACTCCAAAATGACTGTTATTGAATGATTATTTTATATGTCTTATATTTACACGAGGAAGCACCATAAAGAGGACAGTTTGGGTTGAGATATCAAATTCAGGAAGAGTTCATTCAAGGGGCATAGTCCCAGATGGCAAGATACATTTTCAATTGATCACAAAAGGGGAGATATTTGTTAGATGAAAAGGTAAATGCTTGGAGAAAGAGCATAGAGACATGGCTCCAGGGGAGAGATGGTAACAGGGGGAGCATGAGTGATATGACTTCAGTATTGCATCAGAGTGTTTCCATCAATGCCAAAGGGGGATATTGTTGATTAATTGGGTTGGTTGTCATTGATGTCAAAGGTTTGGGTAATGGAACCAAGTCTTTTTTATGGATAATGGTATGAGTTTTGATATATTTGTAGGAAAGACTATTCTATATGGATAGTAGATGTCATGAAATTTTCAGTGGTATGTGGAACGTCACATAACTCCTCACGATTAGAGAGTTGTGGCCATGTGAAGTTGGAGAACCCTCATGAGTCCTCTAGAAGCCCCAAAAGGTCAAAGTAGTCAAAGTGGTTGCAAAGAAGAAATTATTTAAATAATAAAGTGAAGTGATGAGTGTACTATAAGTCAAAGTGGATACAAAAGAAATTATTTAAATAATAAAGTTAATGGAGAAATTACTAAGTGGACAAGTGGTTAGAAGTGGGTTAGCCCTCAAATAAGGAAAGTGGGTTAAGATGGTTAGAAGGAAATTTAAATAATAAAGTGAAGTGATGAGTGTACTATTAGTCAAAGTGGATACAAAAAAAATTATTTAAATAATAAAGTTAATGGAGAAACTACTAAGTGGACAAGTGGTTAGAAGTGGGTTAGCCCTAAAATAAGGAAAGTGGGTTAAGATGGTTAGAAGGTAACCCCTTGAGGAAGCTACATGAAAGTCCAAATAAGAGGCAAGGGTCTCTCATTTTGAATCACACTTGAGAATATTGAATAGCTACAAGTGAATGAGGTAACCAAAGGATATCTAAGGTAAATTTCAGAGGGAAGGTTAAGTAAAGAAGGCCAAAATTCAAGGGAGGATAAATTATTTTGATAATGTTTTCTAAGGTATGTTATTTACAGGTCATCTCACCATTTTCACAATAACGATTTTGCTAGAATGATTGAGACCGTGAAAAATGGAGGCCATTTTGTTATCCAAGTAGCTATGATAACAATTTACGCTTGTGGGTCATTGTATTTTTGGAGTTACAATGTGTGGAAAATAGGGTTTGTGGCTAGTCTAGAAACTAGTCTAAAACATGTGTTTCAAGTAAAAACATCATAAATTCATCATAACAGATTCAAATTTACTAAAACCAAATTTATTGGTTAGAGTACAGTCTGTAGTATTATGTGTATGATTTTCAGATCAATACAACAAATATTCCATGTGGGGCACGCTATACAAGTTCGCTCTCTAGAATAAGCCAAAATTCAACAAGGTTGTTACAGGTTAGTGGTATAGGTTTTTACAATGGTATATATCACAATGATAGTGTGATAGTGGTTCCATCATTCTACTTCTACGTTAGGGCGGTTGGATGGGTAAAGGACAGGTGGTTGTAGCCACCTTCCAGTTGTAGTCGAAGAACATAGGGTATTATAGCCAGAGAACATAGGGGATTATAGCCAAAGAATTGGGGAGTTGGAGCTTCCCTCAGGTTGTATCCTGAGAAACTAGGGGGTTGGAGCCTCTTTCCAGTTGTAGCTGGAAAACAAAGGAAGTTGGTGCTTCCAATGAATGTAATTCTTAAAGACATATAAGAAAAATCATTTCGTGGTTTTCTTCTACTTTGGGTTTCCACGTAAAAACATTGGTGTATTGTGTATGTGTATTATTGCTCATTTGTTCATTGTTTATTTACTCTGCAACTATTGGATGATAATGCTACATTGATATAACACTTGCATTTTATGGTTAAAAATGATTATTTCTTTATTACTGATTCACCCCCCCTCTCAGTAATCCAACAATTGGTATCAGAGAAGGTTCCTTCAAAAATCAGTGTAACCACTAAAAGGTAGATCATGGAGAGAAACACCATGTATAAAAACATAATACCACAGTTTGATGGACAAAAGTATGCATTCTGAAGCAAAAGGATGGAAAAATATATACAGGCATAGGGATTTGAAATTTGACAATCAATAGTAGATGGATACAAAGAACCAACAGTTCTGCCAACAAGTGAAAAAACAATGAAAATCAGTCAAAATAATTCCAAAGCCACAAATGCACTTCTGAATGGTCTTGGTGAATCGGTATATACCAAAGGTGTACATTGTAAATCAACTAAAGAGATTTGGGACAAACTTCAAAATATTTATGAAGGAGATCCAAAAGTCAAAGAAACAAAACTTCAAACTTACAGAGGTCAATTTGAACAACCAAAAATGAAGGAAGATGAGAATATTGCAACTTAATTCTTACGAGTCGATGAAACAGTGAATGCAATCATAGTATTGGGAGAATAAATTGAAGAATATGTAATTGTTCAAAAGGTACTAAGATCTCTTCCTAGACATTTGATCCTAAGATATCAACACTAGAAGAAAGAGAAGATCTAGACTTAATAAGCATCGATGAACTACATGGAATCTTCACAGCATATGAAATGAGAACTAAACAAGAAAATCTAGATATAAAATAAGTAGCTTTCAAAGCATCCAAAAGGTAAAATCAAAAGGGAAATTAAAAGGAACATAGTAGTAGCAGTGACTTCTCATAAGATGATGAAGAAGAAGTGACCAACTTTGTCAGAAGATTGAACAAGGGAACCGGTGACAGATATAAAGGTAAGATTCTATTGATTTGTTTTAATTGTGATGGCATTGGTCATTTTTCTAACAAATTTCGTCATAAGAAAAATAAGAGGAATGATGAAGATTACTCAAATAGAAAACAAACATATAAATGAAAAAGAACCAAAAAGAAATCTTTCAAGAAAAACTTATGCACCAAAGAAGAAATCTCCTCATTAGATGAAGATGAAGTCAATGACAGTGAGATAGAAAGAATTATATTCATGGCAGTAAAAGACTCCAATAAATAAGACACCGAAAAATAATATGAAGAGGCATAAGTTGACTACCGAGAAGAATTGTTGTGTTCCATACAATTTATAAAAAGAGAAAATAAAAAAAAATAATAAGCTACAAGAAGAACTCGACAATAAAGAATACACTCCGAAACTAAAACAAATAATCATGAAATTTGGTTCAAATAGAAGAAAATAAAAGAATTGAATAATCACTCAAAGAACAACTAGAAGAAAGAGACAAGATCATTGGAAATTTGGAAGCAAAGATTGTCACATTGAGAAAGGATCTTCAAAAAACAAATATACAGAAAAACTCAATTTTTTTTATGACATTATCAGCAGTCAGAAAGCCTCGTCATCACAAGTCCGTACTTGGATACAATAAGATAGAAAAGGGATCAAGCTCCAAATCAATAGAACAAGAAACATACCTAAAAAGTTATGCAGAAACAATCAAAGAGAATATGAAGACCTGGAAGGAAGATTACAGGAACACTCCTCCACTGAGACGATTCATATTTCGAAATCAATATCTGATAGAAACAAACAAGCCTTAGGAAGAAGAAGTATTCATAAGAGTAACTCCTTTCAGAAGATATTCAACTCCCATGTATCAAACTATCTTTTTTGGTTTATGTTATGCATGCAATAATTTTGGACATAGAGATGTAAATTGCAAAGATAATAGGAGAAACATAAACAAATTTGAAATTTATACACAAAATGGTTATCCAAGAAGGCATATTGAAACACAGAGAAGAAGCTACAACATGTTTGAATCATTGATCACTAAAGTGGAATGCTACAAGTGCAACAAATTTGGACACATGGCCAAAGATTGTAGAATGAAATTCCCTCCTAGAGAACCACAACAGAGCAACAACATTCACAGAAAGGAACCTTAGAAGAGAACATGGATAAGAAAGAAGAATCAACATAGAAATGAAGAATCCACACTCTCTCTACAAGATAAGTATAAGAAACGTGGTTGGTATGTTGATAGTGGTTGTTTGAAACACATGACAGAGGATAAAGACATGTTTCTTACATTAAGAAAGGAAAGAGATGGATCAATCTCTTTCGAAAATGATTATTCAGCTAAAATCATTGGAAAAGCACAGTTAGAATTGGAAACAAGAATACCAAGGAAAAAAATGTTCTACTAGTATAAGATATGAAACATAATCTTCTAAGTGTAAGTCAAATGTGTGACCAAGGTCATAAAATTACTTTCGATTCATAGAAGTGTGAAATAAGAAAAGAAGGTTGAGAAAAATTGATTGCAACAGCTGCAAGAACTTCAAGTAACATATATGTATTAAGTGAAATTGGAAATGAAAAGTGTTGTTTAGGAAAGGAAGATGAAAGTTGGCTATGGAACAAAAGAATGGGTCACATACACGTTGATAACCTTATCAAAGTCAACAAAAATGAAGCATTTAGAGAAATGTCCCAGATCACGAAACCAGCCAACAATTTATGCAAGCATTGCCAACAAGGAAAGAAAACAAAGACTAGGTTCAAATCAAAGGAATATTCAATGATAAGACCACTGGAAATTGTGCATACTGATGTAGTTGGACCAACTACAAAAAAGAATTTAAAAGGTGAGAAATACTTTATGTTATTAGTTGATGACTATACAAGAATGACTGCAGTTTTCTTTCTCAAGAATAAGTCAGAAGCTTTTGAAAAATTCAAGGTCTACAAGGAGATGATTGAAAATGAAATGGATTCAAAAATAAAATGTTTGAGATAAGATAATGGAAGAGTGTTCACTTCAAAGGTATTTATGGACTACTACAACAGGCATGGAATAAAAAGACAATTCTCCATTGTTAGGACACCTCAAAAAAATGGAGTTAGTGAAAGAAAGAACATGATAGTACAGGAAATGGCTTGAACAATGCTAATGGATTCCAAATTGACAGATATTTTTTGGACACATGTAGTGCATAAATTAGTTCACATTCAAAACAAAGTAATACTAAAAAACAACAATGAAAAAACTCTCTACGAGCTATGGAAAGGAATATCAACAAATGTGAAGCACTTCAGAGTACTTGGAAGCAAAGAGAAGATGGAAAAATGGGAAAGTTTGACTCTTGTGTGGAAAAAGGAGTACTTGTTGGTTACTCAAGTACAAGGAAAGCATACAAGTGTTACAATTTAAGGTTGAACAAAGTTGTGGAAATAATCAATGTAACAATTGATGAAACAGGTGGACAAGAATTAAAGGAAGAAGAAAATGAATCAATGGAACAACTTTACGAAGAAGAAGATGAAAATGAAGAAGAAGTAGAAGGGGAAGATGAAGAGGATTAGACAGAAGTAGAAGTGCAAGTTCAGCAAGTGTCTCCAAGGACACCTAGCAAACGAGTACAAAAGAATCATCCTTCAAATCAAATTATCGGAAACAAGGATGCAAGAGTTGAGACTAGAAGAAGAATCCATTCACCGGAACAAATGCACCTAACACTTGTATCTACGATTGAACCAAACGGTTTTGAAGAGGCCAACAAGTATGAAATTTGAAATAAGGTTGTGGATGAAGAATTCGATCAAATAGAGAAGAATGACACTTTGGAATTGGTTCCAAGACCAAATAATAAGAATGTGATTGGCACAAAGTGGGTTTTCATAAATAAATTGAATGAAGATGGACAGGTTACAAGGAACAAAGCTAGATTGGTATGTAAAGGATATGCACAAGTTGAAGGAATCAACTTTGAAGAGACATTTATCCCATTTTCAAGAATGGAAGCAATTCGATTGCTTTTATCTTATGCATGCTCCAAGAATATTAAAGTGTATCATATGGACGTGAAATCAACTTTTCTGAATGGGGAACTTGAAGAACAAGTCTACATCGAACAACCAGAAGGATTTCAGTTGTCAAAGAATGCAAATTATGTGTGTAAATTGAAAAAGGCCTTGTATGGTCTAAAACAGGCTCCTAGAGCATGGTACTCTAGACTGGATAAATATATACAACATATAGGTTTCAGAAAAGGAAGTGCAAACAACAGCCTCTACATCAAGTTAACTCAAGATAGTATTTTATTAATTGAAGTTTATGTTGATGATATTATTTTTGCATGTAATGATGACAGGTTAAGACAGTAATTTGCAAAGGATATGCATAATGAATTTGAAATGTCATTTCTTGGAGAACTATCCTTCTGTCTGGGTCTTCAGATATGTCAAAACAACCAAGGAATTTTTATTTCTCAAACTAAGTATATCAGAGAAATGCTAAAGAAGTTTGGAATGGAAGATTGCAAACCAGTTACCACTCCTATGCAAACCAGTTGCAAGTTGAGAAAGGTTGATGATTCAAAGTCTACATAACAGAGACAATACACATCTATGATTGGTAGCTTACTATATGTGACAACATCCAGACCAGATGTAATGCAGGAAGTTGGACAGGTGGCACGATTTCAAGAAGCACCAAAGGAATTAGATGTATTGGCAGTGAAAAGGATTTTCAGAATGGGTTATGGTATCCAAAAGGAAAGGATATATCACTTATTGCCTACACAGATACAGATTGGGAAGGTTTCATTTATGACCTATGAAGCACCAGTGGAGAAGCATTCTACTTGGGTGAGTGTTTAGTATCTTGGCTAAGCAAGAAACAATCATCAATATCTTTATCTACAGTTGAACCAGAGTATATTGTAGTAGCAGGATGTTGTACTTAGGTTCTATGGATGAAACAAACTTTGACAGATATACAGGTTGAGTATGATGAGCCCATTCCAATCCATTTTGATAGTACAAGCGCCATCAGTATCTCAAAGAACCCAATGATGCACTCCAAGACGAAGCACATTCCAATAAAGTATCACTTTCTACGGGAACGGGTTGTAGAGAAGAACATCAGAGTTGAATATGTGGGAAAAAAAGAACAAGTGGCAGACATCTTTACAAAACTGCTTCTAGGGGAAGCCATTAAGTATCTTCGCAAGAGACTCAAAGTAATTTCTACTCCAAAATGAGTGCTATTGAATGTTTAGCTTATATGTTTTAGATTTACACGAGGAAGCACCATAAAGAGGAAATTTTAGGTTGGGAGATCAGTTTCAGGAAGAGTTCAGTCAAGGGGAGCAGCCCCAGATGGAAAGATACATTTTCCACTGATGACAAAGAACATAGTTACCAACTTAATGACAACTATGATCTCAAAACGATAACTCTATCCCTTAAAACCCATATTTTTGCATAAAAAACATGAAAAACAACCCCCAAATCAAAAAGTGGTGCTACCGGTAGCACCATTTTTTGTAACGAGGTTAAAATTACAACTTTTTTCAAGCATGGGCTTAAAGGATAAAATGGTTCCTCAAAAAAACTCTAAAATCAACCCCCAAATCAAAACGCGGTGCTATCGATAGCACCAATTTTTCTAACTAGGTCAAAATTACAAATGTTTTCAAGCATGGCCTTAAAACATAAAATAGTTGCTTAGAAAAACCTTAAAATCAACACCTAAATA
>JZKD02S2369673.1:588427-602030 GCA_000966675.3 Picea glauca
TAAGTAATCCAATAATTGGTATCAGAGCAGGTTCCTTCAGAAATCAGTTTAACCATTGAAAGGTACATCATGGAGATAAAAAACATGTATAAAAACAGAATACCATAGTTTGATGGACAGAAGTATGCATTCTGGAGCAGAATGATGAAAACAAATATACAGGCACATGGATTTGAAATTTGACAATCAGTAGTAGATGGATACAAAGAACCAGCAGTTCCGCCAACAAGTGAAAAAAAAAAAAAGAAACTCAGTTAAAATAATACCAAAGCCACAAATGCACTTCTGAATGGTCTTGGTGAATCAGTATATACCAAATTTGTACATTTTAAATCCGCTAAAGAGATTTGGGACAAACTTCAAAATATTTATGAAGGAGATTCAAAAGTCAAAGAAGCAAACTTCAAAATTACAGAGGTCAATTCAAACAACTAAAAATGAAGGATGATGAGAATATTGCATCTTATGAGTCGATGAAACAGTGAATGCAATTATAGGATTGGGAGAATAAATTGAAGAATTTGTAATTGTTCAAAAGGTACTAAGATCTCTTCCTATGAGATTTAATCCTAAGATATTAGCACTAGAAAAAAGAGAAGATCTAGACTCAATAAGCATGGATGAACTACATGGAATTTTCACATCATATCAAATGAGAATTGAATAGGAAAATCCAGATATAAAAGAAGAAGCTTTGAAAGCATCCAAAAGGTCAAAGCAAAAGGGAAAGCAAAAGGAGCATAGCAACAACAATGACTTCTCAAAAGATTGAACAAGGGAACCAACGACAGATATAAATGTAATCTTCCATTGATTTGTTTGAATTGTGATGGTATTGGTCATTTTTCTAACAAATGTCCTCATAAGAAAAATAAGAGAAATGATTAATATTACTCAAATAGAAAACAAACATATAAAGACAAAAGAACCAAAAAGAAATATTTCAAGAAAAACTTATGCACTAAAAAAGACATCTCCTCATAAGATGAAGATGAAGTCAGTGACAGTGAGACAGAAAGAGTTATATTCATGTAAGTAGAAGACTCTGATAAAGAAGACACTGAAGAATAAAATGAAGAGGTAGAAGTTGACTACGGAGAAGAATTGTTGTGTGCCATAGAAGTTATAAGAAGAGAAAACAACAAAAACAAGAAGCTACAAGCAGAACTAGGAAAGAAAGAAGAAACTAAGGAACTAGAACAAATGATCATGAAATCGAAGGTTCAAATAGACGAAGATAAAAGAATTGAAGAAGCACTCAAATAACATATAGAATAAAGAGACATAATCATTGGAAATTTGTAAGCATAGATTGTCACATTGAGAAAGGATCTTCAAAAGAAAAATATGCAGAACAAATAAAAAATTTTGGATGACATTATCAGTAGTCAAAAGCCTCATCATGACAAGTCCGAACTTGGATACAATTAGACAGAAAAGGGATCAAGATCCAAAGCAATAGAACAAGAAACATACCCAAAAATTTATACATAAATAATCAAAGAAAATAGGAATACCTACAAGGAAGATTAAAGGGACACTCCTCTACCGAGAAGATTCAGATTTCAGAATCAATAACCGACAGAAACAAATAGGCCTCGGGAAGAAGAAGGATTTATAAAAGTAAGTCCTTTCAGAAGATGTTCAACTCCCAGGTATCAAACTATCATTTTTGGTTTATGTTATGCATGCAATAATTTTGGACATAAAGTTGTAAATTGCAGAGCTAATAGGAGGAACATAAACAACTTTGAAATTTATACACATAATGGTTATCTAAGAAGGATTATTGAAACACAGAGAAGAAGCTACAATAGGTTTGAATCATTGAGCACTGAAGTGGAATGCTACAAGTGAAACAACTTTGGACACATGGCCAAACATTGTAGAATGACAGTCCCTCCTAGAGAACCACAACAGAACAACAACATTCACAGAGAAAAACCTCAAAAGAGAACATGGATAAGAAAATAGAATCAATATAGCAATGAAGAATGCACACTCACTCTACAATATAAGAAGAAAAAATGTGGTTGGTATGTCTATAGTGGTTTCCCAAACTAAATGACAGGTGATAAAGATAGGTTTCTTACATTAAGAAAGAAAAGTGATGGATGAGTCTCCTTCGGAAATTATTATTCAGCTAAAATCATTGGAAACGCCACAGCCAGAATTAGAAATAAGAATACCAAGGAAAAAAATGTTCTACTAGTAGAAGATATGAAACATAATCTTCTAAGTGTAAGTCAAATGTGTGACCAAGGTCATAAAATTACTTTCGATTCACAGAAGTGTGAAATAAGAAATGAAGGTTGAGGAAAATTGATTGCAACAACTGCAAAAACGTCAAGTAACATATATGTATTAAGTGAAATTGGAAATGAAAAGTGTTGTCTAGGAAAGAAAGATGAAAGTTGGATATGCCACAAAAGAATGGGTCACATACACTTTGATAACCTTTTCAAAGTTGGAAAAAAAGAAGCAGTTAGAGAAATACCACAGATCATGAAACCAACCAACACTTTATGCAAACATTTTCAACAAGGAAAACAATCAAAGACCAGGTTCAATTCAAAGGAATATTCAATGACAATACCACTAGAAATTGTTCATACTAATATAGTTGGACCAACTACAACAAAGGGTTTAAAAGGTGAGAAATACTTTATGTTAATAGTTGATGATTATACAAGAATGATGCATTTTTCTTTCTTAAGAATAAGTCAGAAGCTTTTGAAAACTTCAAAGTTTACAAGAAGATGGTTGAAAATGAAATGGATTAAAAAATCAAATGTTTGAGATCTGATAATGGAGGAGAGTTCACTTCAAAGGAATTTATGGACTACTTCAGTAGACATGGAATAAAAATGAAATTCTTTGTTGCTAGGACACCTCAACAAAACGGAGTTGTTGAAAGAAAGAACATAGCAGTAAAGAAAATGGCTCGAAAAATGCTAATGGATTCCAAATTAACAGATATTTTTTGGACACGTGCAGTACATACATCAGTTCACATTCAAAACAGAGTAATTCTCAGAAACAACAATGAAAAAACTCCCTACGAGCTATGGAAAGGAGGACCGAAAAATGTGAAACACTTTAGAGTATTTGGAAACAAATTCTACATCAAAAGAGAAGATGGCATAATGGAAAAGTTTGACTCTCATGTGGACAAAGGAGTAATTGTTTGTCACTCAAGTACAAGGAAATCATACAAGTGTTACAATATGAGATTGAACAAATTTGTGGAAAGCATCAATGTAACAATTTAGGAAACAGGTGGACAAGAAATAAAGTAATAAGAAAATGAATCAATGGAACAACTTTATGAATAAGAAGCAGAAGATGAAGAAGAAGGGGAAGATGAAGGGGATCAGACAGAAGTAGGAGGGGAAGATGAAGAGGATCAGACAGAAGTAGAAGAGAAAGTTCATCAAGTGCCTCCAAATACACCTAGAAAATGAGTACAGAAGAATCATCCTTCAGATCAGATTATCGAAAACATGGATGTAGGAGTTGAGACTAGAAGAATAATAAATTCACCATAAAAAACGCACCTAGCACTCTTATCTACGATTGAACCAAACAGTTTTGAAGAGGCCAACAAGGATGAATTTTGGAATAAGGCAATGGATGAAGAATTAGATCAAATAGAGAAGAATGACACTTGGAAATTTGTTCCAAGACCAAAGAATAAGAATGTGATTGGAACAAAATGGGTTTTCAGAAATAAATTGAATGAAGATGGACATGTTACAAGGAACAAAGTTATATTGGTATGTAAAGAATACACACAAGTTAAAGAAATCGACTTTGAAGAGACATTTTCCCTAGTTACCAGAATGGAATCAATCTTATTTCTTTTAGTGTATGCATGCTCCAAGAATATTAAAGTGTATTAGATGGATGTGAAATCAGATTTTATGAATGGGGAACTTGAAGGAGAATTCTACATCGAACAACCAAAAGAATTTCAGTTGTCAGAGAATGAAGATTATGTGTGTAAATTGAAGAAGGCCTTGTATGGTCTAAAACAGGCTCCTAGAGCATGGTACTCTAGATTGGATAAATATCTATAGTAGACAAGTTTCAGAAAAATAAGTGCAGATAACAACCTCTACATCAAGGTAACTCAAGATATTATTTTATTAATTGAAGTCTATGTTGATGTTTTTATTTTTGTAAGTAATAATGACAGGTTAAGCCAGCAATTTGCAAAGGATATGAAAAATGAATTTTAAATGTCATTACTCAGATAACTATGCTTCTTTCTGGGTCTTCAGATATGTCAAAACAACCAAGGAATTTTTATTTCTCAAACTAAGTATATCAGAGAAATGCTAAAGAAGTTCAGAATGGAAGATTGAAAACCAGTTACCACTCTTATGTAAACCAATTGCAAGTTGAGCAAAGATGATGATTCAAAGTCTACAGACTAGAGGAAATACATGTCAATGATTGGTAGCTTACTAGATGTGACATCATCCAAACCAAATGTAATGCAGGCAGTTGGACAGGTGGCATGATTTCAAGCAGCACCAAAGGAATTACATGTCTTAGTAGTGAAAAGGATTTTCAAATATCTCAAAGGAACATAATAGTTTGGATTATGGTATCCAAAAGGAAAGGATCTATCACTTATTGCCTACATAGATGCAGATTAGGCAGGTTTCATTGATGATCGATGAACCACAAGTGGAGAAGCGTTCTACTTGGGTGAGTGTTTAGTTTCTTGGCTAAGAATGAAACAATCATCAATATCTTTATATACAATCGAAGCAGAGTATATTGCAGCAGCAAGATGTTGTACTCGGGTTCTATGGATAAAAAAAACTTTGACAGATATACAAGTTGAGTATGATGAGCCCATTCCAATCTATTGTGATAATACAAGTGCCATCAGTATCTCAAATAACCCGATGATGCACTCTAAGACAAGGCACATTCCAATAAAGTATCACCTTCTACGAGAACAGGTTGCATAGAAGAGTATCAAAGTTGAATATGTGGATACAAAAGAACAAGTGGCAGACACCTTTACAAAACCTCTTCCAAGAGAAGCCTTTGAGTATCTTCGCGAGAGACTTGGAATAATTTCTACTTCAAAATGAATGTTATTGAATGCTTATCTTATATCTCTTAGATTTACACGACGAAGCACCATAAAGAGGATAATTCAGGTTGGGAGATCAGTTTCAGGAAGAGTTCAGTTAGGGGGAGTAGCCCCAGTTGGAAAGATACCTTTTTCATTGATGATAAAGGGGGGGAGATTTATCAGATGGAAAGGTAAATGATTGGAGAAAGAGCACAAAGGCATGGTTCCAAGGGGAGCGATGGTCATAAGGGGAGCATGAGTGATATGAATTTAGTATTCCATTAGAGTGTTTCATGCCAAAGGGGGATATTTTTGATTAATTGGGTTGGTTGTCATTGATGTCAACCCTTGATGAAAGTCTGGTAGAAAATTCTAGTAGCACAAAGGTTTGGGTAATGGACTCAAGTTTGTTTGATGGATAATGGTATGAGTTTTGATATATTTGTAGGTAATAATATTATGTATTGATAGTACATGTTATTTCATTTCCAGTGGTATGTGGAATGTCACATAACTCTTCACGGCTAGAGAGTTATGGCCATGTGAAGTTGGAGAACTCTCATGAGTCATCTAGACGCCCCAAAAGGTCAAAGTAGTCAAAGTGGTTGAAAGAAGAAATTATTTAAATAATAAAATGAAATGGTGAGTGTACTATAAGTCAAAGTAGATACAAAAGAAATTATTTAAATAATAAAGTGAAGTGGTGAGTGTACTATAAGTCAAAGTGGATACAAAAGAAATTATTTAAATAATAAAGTTAATGGATAAATTACTAAGTGAACAAGTGGTTAGAAGTGGGTTATCCCTAAAACAAGGAAAGTGGGTTATGATGGTTAGAAGGAAATTTATATAGTGACGTGAAAGTTATATGGGACCCCCCTCTAACACAGGGGCTAAACACGAGGTCGCGTGAGGAAAGGTAGCAAAGATAACCCCTCCAAAACTGGACCAAGCATAGTGGGGAACGCATATTGAGGACTTGTCGTGGGATACTGTCATTCACATTTGTCTATGGAGCTTCATGGACCTTGAATCTGTTCGAGATCCTCAGTTGTCTTCCCAACCACTTGCTTTCAATACCCTCAATAGGTTTCAGGCTTGTTACCTTTCTCATTGCGGTCCACCCGATTGTCGACTGTACCCACCTGGTGATTGTTCACGAGTTGGAAACTTAGTTACCTTTATTCTAGGGAATTACATAGGTGATTGCGGGGGTATACCGTGGTACCTAGGGAAGACATCGGTCCATGCTTTATAAAGTATACCTAGAGGCTGCTTTCGTGTTCGAGTTTCACTTGCACCGGTAAGTTTCTCTAGCATTGGCTGGTGTAACTGTTCTTCCAACTAGATAGTGGTTTGCTTGGTTTATCTTGTAGGAACCTTTCTAGTGTGTGCTTGTTTTAAAATGTTAGTAAAATCCTTATTGTTTCATTGATCTTTTCACGAAGTGGAAGATCAAGAGCTCTGTCAGACGCAAAGGATTCAGGTCCTACCACCTGTTACATTGGAGCCACCATCGCCACCATTACGGCGAAGACTTGACCAGCAAGGGTCATTTGAAGTGACCGGGCCATAGGAAACTGTTCCTGAGCCAGCTTTGAGAGGAGAAAACTCGAATTTGGAGGAACCTATTGTTTCTGATATTGGAGCTGAAGCTCTTAGGCCAGCCAACACTCTGATCACTGACTTGTCGGTGCCACTCCTGATACAAGTTGCCCATCCAATGGTAACACATCACGAGCATCAGATAGTCTTGCAAGCAGCTATGGAAGAAAATGTTGCTACTTCGTTAGGGAGTCCTCACACTCCCTCAACGATTGCCACCACAGGGGGTATTTCACCTCCTAACCCACCTTCATCAGTCTGAACCTCCATGGTCTTGATCACCTCTACTTTGGGTAGTGGTCTGATTCCGTTGTCCGTGGCAATAATTGCTCCATTCACACAGAGTGAGACAGGCCTTCCATTTTCATATGGGATGCCCGACTTTGATACGAACTATATCCTTACCTACTCCACCCTACAGACCATGGGTCTGGAGGTAGGGATCTCAAACACTCCTTTGCAAGTGTCCATGGGGGGCGCCTCATCCTCCTATAATGCTATCACTTATGGTGGGGATCATATACCTCCTTCGTCCCGCTCGCTCGGTGGTGCTTCTCAGCCACCCGTCGGGCCTAACATGAACTACAGCTTGTTTGGAGCAGGTAATATAGGACATTCTTCCTACACCATGTCAGTGGGTTCAATGTTGTTCTCTTTGTTCATCATGTTTGGTAATAACACTTTCTCGTCAATTGTCGTCTCGGTTGGGGGAAACCCTGGTTTTGGACAACAAAATCTTGTGTAGGGTACTATTCCTTCACAGGGGAAAAACAAAGGAGTCTAGAATCCATGGCAGGGAGCAGTTCTCTCATCAGGGATGTCAACCGCGGGAATCACCTTCCATGGTCAATGGAACCCTGGGCAAGGCTCAGTACCCATGCCCATCGGATCGGCAAGGGGAAACCCTTTCTTGAATCTTTGGAACACAACACAGGGAGAAATCCCTGCCCAACCCTCAACATCTAATTACATGAATCAACCGATGATGTCCAAAAAAACATTGTATCCATACGCTAGCCAAGGCCATGGTGTTTACCAGAACATTGGTCAGCAACCCAACTTTTCGTGGCAACCTGGTGCCATACAAACTCCAGGCTCCCTTTTTCTTGTACATAGTACTTAGCCCAAACTATCGTTCCTGGCAACCTTTCATTTTCCAGACTTGTCAAGGTTTCTTAATGATCTGATTTGTCACAATCTGCATTAGCCTCCCATTCTGACTAAGTTTCCCTCGGACATTCTAAAGTTCGAAGGTAAGCCTAGCGAAGATCCAGGTGATCACATGACCACTTTCCACCTATGGTGCTCATCAAACTCCCTGTGAGACGACTCCGTAAAGTTGCGTCTGTTTCAACGTACTCTTATTAGAGGTGTTGGGAAATGGTACATCGAGCTCGACTGCTTAAGATACTCTTACTTTAGTGATTTGGTGATGGTTTTATTAAACCATTTCCAACTACCTGTGAGATATGATGTCAGCACCGAATTGTTGGGAAACTTTGAGCACATGAAGGGAGATCATATCTAGGATCACATCTGAGAATGGCGACGTTGGAAGAGTTTGATAAAGGTACAGGTCCCACTGGGTTTCCTGCTAGAGTGATTCCTGAAGTATTTGGTACCTCATTTATCCAAGGATTTTTCAACGTCGGGAGTGTTTTCAGAGGATGAGGCGATAATGAGAGAACAATAGCTCGAACTAATATACTCTCAGTTTGGTTTACTTTATGATTTTTTTCCGGATGCACCACAGTCCATCCTTGATAAGGCCAGACACAAGTCTAGACCACATGTTGATGGTATCATTGGTTTAGCACAAGAAAATCCCACTAATCAGTTATCAAATCAATTGCAAAAATTGTCGATACAACAGACAGCAGCCATCCAAACCTTCGGTTTGTCTGCTCCCCCCACCCAAACATCGAACGTACACAGTGTGGAGTCGATGAACCCAAATTCCAACCAGTAGCCTGACAGAAAGAAAAAACAACGAAACAAGAAGGGTAAGGGGGATAAGAAACCCAACAACAATGATGTAAGGGGAAACAAAGAGAAGAGAAAGTGAAAGTATTTGCGTAACCTTTGCATGGAAGACCATCCGACTCACCTATGTCCTTGACTTGTGGAGACCCAGAATTTATTGGTGCAATAGTATCCTATTGTGTTAACGAACCCATTTCCACATGGGAAAAATATCACTCAAGCCTCTTCGAGCATAGATGGGGGCAGTTAGGGACCCCCTCCATCTTCTAGTAATCCCTTGGTCGCGAATGTTTATATGATGAAAGGTGACACTTACATATCAACTGGGGCACACAACTACGGTATGCCGAAATCTGCTGAAAAGGGTAAAGAAGCCATAAACCCATCTGTTCCTCTCCATATTGAGAAGACAATGGAAGAAACAATGACACGCATCCTGAAAGGGGCGTTCAATAAAGCTTTGCATAATCCGAACATGAGGGCCGCGTAGAATTACTCTGTGGTGGAGTATTTGTCACAAACCCCTTGCGTGATGTCTGCTTCGGAGGTCCTCCAAAGATGCCCTTCACAGAGAAAGGCTCTGTTGTCCGCTTTGGGATCTGCTGAGACCTATAATCCGAGATTGATCATGCTTGATATGACTGACTTGAAACCTCATCTCCCATATCACGTTGTGTTTCAGATAGTAGTGGCTTACACCATGAAAAATTTTACCCAAAATATTTTCCGCATAGTGGTTGATGAGGGTGCCTCGACTTGTGTGATGTAGTTGGCATGTTCGAAGGCCATTGGCCAACCCATTTTGTCTCCATCACCTACTCTACTTACTAATTTCGAATGTCATTCTTTCAGACCAAATGGAATCATATCTTCTTTCCCCGTGTAGTTGGGAGAGAAGACCGTGTGCGTCGAAGTTGAAGTGGTCGATGCGCCTCTCAATTACAACATCCTATTAGGAAGGAATTGGACTTATGAAATTCATGCAGTGGTTTCCACATTTTTTGGGGTCTTGTTGTTTCCACATGAGGGATGAATCGTAACCATTGACCAGTTGTCCTTCTTCAGGCCTGACCCTGCATCAAGGGCATCCATGGTCCCGATGATTGATAAACCTCAACCCATCGTCATCAATGTGGGGGTTGGTTTGTGCCCACATTTGCTGGGTACTTTCGATTACCCACCTCCTTCTGGCGATATCAAGTTCATATCATCTTCCCCCCACCATCCTAGGGATGAAATTTTTCAAGTGCCTTCATTCTGTACGACTTACTTTAACTATCCGTGGACTCTTCCTTCCCCATCGACTTCGATGGAAGGGACAGGGCATCCTGGAATGGTCATGCCCTTGTCCGCGGTAGAAGTTGCATACAATATTGTCCAGCAAGCTTCAGCCGACCCCGATCTGACTCTCGCACAGGAGTTAGATCCATTTCTCAAGCCTATTTTGGATCAAGGTTCCCTCGCCACTACCGATTCTTTAGACTTGGTATTGCCCTCTGACAAGGTGATTATAGAGGCATTGTTTGGTCTGGATAGACCCTGCGATTATCTCCATCACAGATCCTATTTCCTCCTAGTGTTAAGAACAATAGATGCAGGTGAATTCGTGTTGACTATACCTGGAGATAGGTCTTGTCCTATTAATCCTCTGGCTACGCACGCAGTTTATGTTGAGGGTAATATGGAAACTATCATTGAAACAATACCTATTGACATCTCTAGAACCCCTGGCATCGTGGAGAATGTCTTCGTCAGAGTGGACTGCTCCCCTGAGGAGATTTGGATCTACACAGATTTATTTAAGGAATTATGTGACGTTTTCACCTGGTCTTACGAGGAAATGTTAGGCATTGATCCAAGAATCATCGAATGTGAGATAACAACTTATCCTAACACCAAGTCGGTCCGACAAAAGCTTTGTTTGGTGAATCCTCAGAAAGTGGAAGCTATTAATTCTAAAGTATAAAAACTTCTCAAAGTCGGTTTCATCTACCCCGTTCAGTTGACTCAATGGGTTTCAAATCCCATTCTGATCAACAAAGAGCAGGGTACAATTCACGTGTGTATGGACTTCCGTGATTTTAACAAGGCATGTCCAAAGGATAATTTCCCCACCCCATTCATTGACCAGATTTTCAATTAATGTGCAAGTTGTGAGGTCTTTTCATTCATGGATATTGTTTTGGGATACAACTAGATACAGATCAAACCTGAAGACCAACATAAAACAGCTTTTATCTATCCATGGGGCACATTTTCTTATCGTAAGATACCTTTTGAACTGAATAATGTTGGAGCCACTTTTCAGCGAACCATGTATTTTTCTTTCCACTACCTTAGACATATACTCCAGGCTTATCTCGATGATCTAGCATCACGATCTCGTAAGAGACTTGATCATCCCACACACCTCTAAATAATATTTGAATGATGTCACTACTATCAGATTCACTTGAATCCTAACAAATGTAGTTTATGTGTGACGTCAAGTTGTCTTTTATGTTTCATAGTTTCGACAACAGGGATCATGGTCGATCCTCTTAAGGTTGAGGCAATAGTTCAGTTGCCTCCCCCGCGCACAGTCCCTCATCTTCAGAGATTATAGGGGAAAGCAAACTTTCTTCGATGTTTTATCGTAAAATATGTCAATATCACTAAAGAGTTCATGCGTTTACTGAAAAAGGGAGTCCCATTCTATTGGGACAAAGCCTCTGAGCGCTCTTTCAAAGCGTTGAAACGTACCCTTATGTCTGCCCCTTTGCTTTGACCCCCAATTATAATAAAGATTTCTTATTTTACTTGGTCATTGTAGAGTCAACCATCGGTATGGTCTTGGTTCAAGAGGATGATTTGGTCAAAGAGCATGTGATTTATTACCTGATTCGAGGCCTGGTTGTACCGGAACTCAACTACTTTCATGTTGAGAAGCTTGCGTTGGTAATAGTGCATGTTGTCCAGAAGTTACGCCATTATATATTACTTCGCAAGACCACCATCATTGTCGTTGTGAATCCATTTCAATATGTGTTGACACGATTCATCATTGGCGAAAAGATCAGTATATGGATTGTTATCCTCCAAGAATTTGACTTGGATTTTTTTTCCGTGAAATCCAAAAAGTCACTGGTCTTTGCGGAACTTATTTCGGAACTTTCAGTTGAATCAGGTGATGTTACGCCTAAAGAATCGCCTATTAAAGGATATTTTTTTCTTATTGTATCTTCAGACCCCTAGTATGGAGATATACTAGTCTATCTACAGAATTTGAAGTGTCTCGCCTCTACTTCTCACAATGAGCGTCGACGTATATTCCATCAAGCACGAAATTATCTCATACTCGATGACACTTTGTATCGTCAAGATGTAGATTGAATTCTTCATCAGTGCCTCATTCAAGAAGAAGCGGAACTCATTCTTAATGATTTCCACACTGGAGTATGTGGGGGTCATTTTTCTGGGTTGGCAACGGCCCAAAATATTCTACGAGTTGATTAATTTTGGCCTACGTTAATCAAGGATTGTGTTGAGTCGGTCAAGAAGTTCCACCCATGTCAGATATTCTCTCGGAAGATGAGGGCACATCCTGCTCCCATGTTTCCCATCATTGTTGTTGGTCCTTTCACCAAGTGGGGGATTGATTTTACTACATGCCACTCGGCTTCAACTAGGGGGCATCATTATATCATCGTAGCGGTAGACTACTTCACAAAGTGGGTCGAGGCTATGCCAACATTTAACAATAATGGAAAAACAACAACTCTCTTTATTTTTAACCAGACAATAGCAAGGTTCGGCATCCCAAAGGAGATTTTCACTCACCATGGCAGTCACTTTTAGAACAAAATGATGTGCAAGTTAACATCAAATCTTGGGTTGAGGCAAGAGCATTCATCACCCTACTACCCACAAGAGAATGGTCAAGTGGAGGCTGTGAATAAGTCCCTCAATACTATTCTACAGTGAATGATCAATTATGCCAAGTCAAATTGGCATTTGATGTTGTACTCAGCATTATGGGCCTATCGAACGTCTATAAAGACTGGCACTGTTTTCTCACCTTTTCAACTCATTTACAGGATGGAAGCAGTCTTTCCAATAGAGTGTCAGATCCCATCTCTAAAGTTGGTGATAGAGTTATTGTCAGACACTTCACCGCTTGAGGAATTCTTATTATATCTCGAGCATCTCGATGAGCAATGTCGTGATGCAGCCTTGGCCAACGAGGCTCATAAGCAACGAGTCAAGTGTCAGTATGATCGGTCCATTCGTCCTCGGATTTTCTTCAAAGGCGACCTTGTCCTAGTCTACGACCAAGATAAGGATCCCTTGGGGGCAGGAAAGTTCAAACCTATGTGGTTCATACCTTTCATAGTGAAGGAGGTCTTAAAGAAGGGCACTTATCGTCTAGTTGACTTTGAGGGAAATTCTTTGGCGGAGCCTAGAAATAGGCTCTACCTCAAGAAGTATTACTCGTAGGTTGGTCGTCTGGGTGACTTCTTGTATATATGTATAGTTCTTATACAGTTAGATTTTTGTCTTTTTGTTTTATGGATGTGTTGTTATTTATGTCATCTTTTTCAATGTGGAATATGTCAAGTGAATCGGAGGTGTTCTTTGGGTTCACGAATGGTGCCAGCCGACACACTCAAAGGATTTCTTCCGCAGCTTGGGTGATTTTCACACCTCAAGGCTAGTTTCTATCTTTTGGAGGTATCTGTCTAGGTGACACCACAAAAAATGTCATCGAATATAGCGCAGTGATAGAGTTGCTTCATGACACTTTGTCACATGGTATCTCTCACCTCTGAGTGTTGTTGGGTATTCTACCCTACGGACTAATAAGCTAGGGCTCTAAACTTATACGCAGAAAATGACCCTTAAGATTTAACTTTTAACCTTCTACCCAAAATCTCAACCCCT
>JZKD02S2369673.1:609808-632707 GCA_000966675.3 Picea glauca
CCGCGGGCTGTAGTGGGCCTGCCAGCGGATGCTTTTTAAAAATGGAGTTTTTAGAAGAGTTGTTCAGCATGGCTTTGGCAATGAAGGGAAATGAGTTGGCCTAATGCCAGGTAAGCATGTGTGGTGCAATTTAGGGTTATAACACTGAGTATACTTAGATGCACAGTTGGTTGTGTCCCAGTTGAATGGGGTTTATCACGTTTATGATCCTACTTTACACCGACAATTCCTTAGGGTACATCTCTTAGAACATTGTTTTGATTGCATTACATATATCCATGTTCCTAGAAGATTAAATCAAATGATAGATATTCTAGCTAATCAAGTATTAGATTGGCATATTGCACACACATAAAAAGAAGCACACACATACATATGTACATACATTTGTAAAAATGTGATCCATAAGACATATAAAAGATGTAAATACATACATATATATATATATATATATATATATATATATATATATATCAAAAAGTGTCAGAGTACATCAGTGGGCGTGAACGCCTCAAAAATATAAATCTGGTATACATCACGGGGCTTATGCCCTCAAAAATATAAAAAGAGTGCCCTCGGCACATAAGAGGTTCATCCTGTCTAAGTACGTGGAATTTTGGCACTACCATAGTGAACAACGGAATTTTCCAAACGCAAGAAGAGTTGGACCCAAGTCTGTGGCACCCCAACTACATGAGGTTGCATTGATGGCAGGAGATCCTCGATCTTGGCCATGGGAACTGCACGAGTGAGCGCGGTGAGGTTCCACTCCACCCATCTCAAAACTCTCTCAGCCTCTCTAGCTGGAGGTCCCCCTGTTGTTATTGTTGGTTCGGTGGTTGTTGTTGGTACTACCTCTGGTCGAGGACATTGTTTGGTCCTCGATAAGTATGTCATACGCACAAGTCCCACATATGTACATAACAGATACATAGTTGTCAGATACTCTGGTACACATAAAAAATGATATATATAAAAGAAACTAAAAATTAAATAACTTTAAAAACAAGCATACCTATCTCTGCTCTCTCCTCTCTAGGAATTACGGGCATGTCTGGATCCCTGGAAAAGTTGATTCTGGCATAGGGGTAGTCCTCTATCATTGGAATATTTCATGCCCACCAGTCAAAAAATGTGTCATTGAAGGCCTCTATGGTCCTTCCTCCCCCTTGTCGTGGCAGCAATGTTGGCCATCTACACACTGTCGGGAAGGAGGCCACATTCCCCTGCACTGTCTCTCATGCACTAAGGTTGGGTACCCTATCAAAGAAGAAGGAGCATATAACAATACCAAATCTGAATTTCTTGTTGCTATGCTCATGAAACTCTATAAGCTACCTCTTCATGCATGTATTCATGGTCATACTCTAGTCAAAAATGTGTGCATCAAGGAACTGCATAGCACAGTACATATGTGCCCGGGAAGCCTGGTGGAAATTTGTGGATACGGTGATCCGCCCAATGAGTAGTAACATCACCTTCAGTGATAGGTTGGTGATCTTGTTGATTGGCACTTGAAAACCTACTTTCTCAGTGCATGCCTCATAATGCATACTGATGTAGTCGACAATGTTCAAGGGCCCAGGAGAAAAGGTGCACAGGTTGACTGGTTCGCCTCTCCTTAAGAGGCCAGTCAAGAAGTAAATGTCCTCAGTCATTGGAGTCAACAAATTCCCCTCCAGCATGAATGCCTCTGGGTCCAGGTGCCAATAATCCATCAGGGCATTCAGAAGCCTGGGTTGTGCCCTCATAAGAAAAACCTGGAAGAACTTCCATAGCCTGCATTGTTTTAATGTGGAAATGGCAGCAGGGTCCTCATCGACCAAGATATCAACCTCCTCATGTTCCTTCTCCCTCTAGTAAACATACATCCTGTTACATGACAAGTTAAAGGGGGAGTTATCTCTTGCATTTTCATTTTTTTCTATGCTTTTGAGGGTGTACGTAGGTTGTCTTGGACACAGTCGCGTATGCACGTGGGCACATTGTTTTCTTCCCATGGCCATATTCGACTGTGTCCAAGACAACCAGTGTACACTTAGGGCCTCCCTTTTTTACGAGGTCTCACACCCCAAAAAATTGAAATAATTGCTAAAATGATGAATGGAAATGCAAGAGGGATGAGTTTATACTTACTTGGTCTGAGCGGAAGTTTGTTTTGTCCTCTAAAGCTCCTAGAATCAACTCGTTTAGAAAAGGGGTCTTTTTTTTACCTTTTGGTTAATTTTCAAATTGCAATGGTGAAAATGAGTTGTTGGCTTCTATTTAGAGACCTTTTATCCCTTTTTGCCACTTTTTTTAACCTTTTTGTCATTTTTTCTGGCTTGAAAATCATTCAATGTGGTTCTTGAGTTTCTTATTGGATGTTACGATGCACTTCACTTTTGGTTTGGTAACTTTTTTGGGAGATGGGTCACTTTTTGAAGGTCCTTTGGTAAAAGTCATTTTTCCAACTTGTTGCATATAAGTTAGGATTCCACCTCCACTTTTTGCATCTCATTTTATTTTCCACTTTGCCATAGGGTCGATCCCACCGAAGTGTGACACAAAACAATCTTAGTTGTTTTAGAAGTGTCATGATTAGGTGGTAGAGCCTACCTTTACAAGGATTCCCTAGATAGATCCTTGTTGCATTTTGGCACCCATGCCATCGTTAATGAATTTAGGCTCAAGAGTCCTTGTTAGTCCGGTCATGATTACAATATTAAGCATCATACGTTTGATGTGTCATCACTCTTGGCCTCACCCTTGGGACTCCCAAAAAATGAGCATACTTTGTTGAATTTCAAGCTCACTTTGGAATCTGAAAGAAATTTCCGACGAGACTACATTTATGATTTTCAATCTTGTCTGGATTAACTGAGAAAAGTAACCTCTTGGAGTCTTCTTTAATTCCTTTTCAGACTCTCTAAACATGAAAATATTGTCAAGCAATCTTTTTTTCCTTCATGCTTGCCAAACTGAAACTTGAAGGCACGTCTGTCCGGTGGTAGTTTACCCCTTTTTTGGTTCGGATGGTCATTTTTACAAACAAAGGTATACTCTAGGAACTTCGGTTCGCTAGAAGAGTATTATCAGGTATAATTTTAGCCCTTTTTCAGGACTGAGGGACTAAATTTATGAAAAAGGACCCCCCACGGAGTCCATAGTTAATCTCTTTTCAGACTCCCTAAAATTGAAAAGATCATAGAGTGATATTGTTCTTTCACACTCGTTAAATTGGTCCAGAAGAACATCCCCTACGGAGTCCATAGTTAAGCTCTCTTTAGACTCCTTAAAATTGAAAATATCGTCGAGTGACCTTGTTCCTTCACATCGTTAAATTGGTATAGAAGTACATCTACTGACAAGAGTTTACCCCTTTTTCCAGCCTGTAGATTAGGGAGGAAAAAGGTACACCTCAGGAGATTCGTCTCGCCAGGAGATTTCTCCTAAGTAAATTTTATACTTTTTTGAGCTAAGGGGACTAAATTCAAAAAAAGGATATGAGTCCATAGTTAAGCTCTTTTCAGACTCCTTAAAATTGAAAAGATTGTTGAGTGATCTTGTCTGTGTCACACTCGTTAAAATGGTTTTGAATAGACGTATTTTAAGTGCTAGTTTACCCCTTTTTCGAACCGACTAGACTATTTTCGAAAAAGGTACCCCAGTGGAGTCTTCTTTTACGTTTTTTCAGACTCTATAAACATAAAAAAACCAACAAGCTTACCTTCTCTAGGCTCGTGAAAAATACATTGAAGGGGGTTAAATTGTGTCTTGCTAATCGCATTTGAATCTCTGTGTCTTTGGCCTAATGTCAGATCCATGTTGCACTCAATTCAACCTTTGAAGCATGCCTTATATGCAAGCCTCGTAGCACTTTGCCTCTATGACCTGACACCTTGACCCATGGAAGAATTTTCCCCGAGTGTCCTTTTCCTGCACATGTCTCCTTTCTATGAGCATTAGTGTGTTCCTTGGGCTTGGAACTAGTATGCTTGTGACACTCATTCCTCCTTTGTAACATAGCATTCTTTTATTCTTTTTCAAGATCTTTAAAAATATTGAAAAAGAAAAAAAAAATTAAAAACCCCAAAAATAGGATGGGAAACATATATTTTTTTTGGGCAGCACAATGAGTCGCCCTTGGACAAATCACATCCTTCCATTTGTTCGTCAAGATTTTGGATCTAATATTACCTTAGGAAGTTGTTCTTGCTACATAGAGTTGTGTCCTCCTTCATTTGGTTACTCTTCCAAACACATGGAGAGTTTGTGTTTCCTCCTGCATAGTGAACTTATGTCAATGTCATGTTGCCTAAGTCTATTCATATTTCATGCTATTTTCCAAGGGAAGTTTCACCCAGCCTGAGTCGGCCTTTCTGCAATTTGTCTCTTTCCCTCATGCCCCGCCATCCCAAAATTCCAATCAAGTCCTTGTTCAAAATCAATGAAGTTCTCTGCTTGATCATCGATATCCTCTTGTATATTCACAATGAGTCATCAAATACCTCGTGGTAGTGAATTTGTACACTCACATTACACTCCTACCTAAGTTTTGAAGATCTTGAATTTGTTTCTCGAGCTCTGAAGGCCTCATCTCCAGCCATCAGGCGTCATTGGCTTCTTGAAGATGAATACTATACATGTATATCTTTGATTTTGAGATGTAGATTCATTGTGTATTTCTTGTGGCTACACTTTATATAGTTATATGACATGGATCTGTAGTGTATTTGATTGGCAGCCATGATTTATTTCATCCCGAGCATGGGTATGTTTTCCTCGGAGAGACGATTGTTATTTTTGCAGATGGCACCTTCCGAACTCTAGTCTCGGTTTCACTCGCTTCATACATTGGTGAAGATTTTGTAATGTATTTCAGCCATCAGATGCTCTTCTGACCTCACACATTAGGGGGCATCTGTTATAACCCTAAATTACTCCATACATGCATACATAGCACTTGGCCCTCTTACTTGCTATTTTTTCCAAGCCATCACTGAGTTTCTCTTCTTAAAAACTCATTTCTAAAGATGTATGTGCCCTACACCAATATTTCCCACATACACATGCTTACTACACCACTACAGCCTGCGTACATATGCTATTTACACCACTACATCCCATGTATACTTGCAAAAGTTGAAAAAAATAAAAAGTTGCAAGGAATTCGTTGATATTATGGGTTATTGGGTAGTTTCCCAACTAATCCACTGCCTATAGCCCATCACCCAATCGAATAACCATCCTTTTGTCATATAAAAGGAGGTGTGGGGGTCTCATTCCTAATCTAATCATAAGAACAATGAAACTCTGCCCATTTCACATACCCTCCTTGCCCCAAGCATTTGCAGCCTTGTTGTGAGAATTGCTTCAAAATTCCCCATTTTTCCCTTTTTCCTCCATCATAAGCCCATTCCATTTCCCAAGAAGAAGGTTGAGAGGAGAAATATACGTGGAGGTGCACTTGGATCTTAGTGAAGAGGAGCCCAGACCATGTTCGTGGAGCATTAGCTGGTGTTAGTACCGAAATTCACCTCTAGATTGCGGTAGAGGTAATCCCAGTACCCATCATATTTTTATGTCACAATGAATAAATTTAAAGGTGGTCTAATGGATGCAGACTCAAGGTTATATCACTTTAACTCAGAAAATTGGGCCAAAAAGAACAATTAAGTGAGGTCTTGGTCCAACTTCAGTCAGTAAGTTTGGTATAGTGATGAGTATGGGGAAGAACTTGAGGAGAGTGAAAATATCTGCTAGGGACATCCGGTCATCCGGTAGCTTAAGGAGGAAAAGCTTCAAATTCAAGATCCTCTCGAATTTGAAACTTTGGGGAACTGAAAATGCTATAACAACTCTGCAATCAATCATACATTACAAAGTAGTCACAACAACTTGACTGGAACATCCATGCCCAAGCTCCCAGTATCTGAGGGAAAAGAAAACACAAGAAGCTGATTAAAATTGGTGGTGATGTTACTGTGATCAAACATACATCACATAAACATAACTACCCTCGATTGGCTCACCCATGCCCGAGTGTCTTAACACGTTTTCTACAAGATATGAAGGGAAGCTGACTTACATTAAACAAGAATTATCAAATTTAGATACATAACCAAAAGCCAGAGGATTTACTAAAGCTTTACAATACAGGAGATTTTCTCTACCATCAACCATTACAAAATATAAAAACTGAGTATATATACTCAAAGCAAATTGCTCCCCTCAGAAGTGCACTCTAGTCATTGCATTTAAGGCTTGGCGTCTGAGTCTTCTTCTGTCAGGCTGCACTTACATTCTTCTGTCAAACCCAAGATCAGATCGGTATGGGCTTCACAAGAAAATCTATGAAAGATAACTTTCAGCTAACAGTATACCCTCCATGGCAATATTTTCCATGCTTTCCATTTATGTGGTGAAACGAGGTTTCAACCACCTTCCCCAATTTCATTAACTGCTTTTATTGGGATCAGGGCGAGGCCTAACACCCATGAATGTCTCAGGCGAGATCACAACTCCTTCAAGCCAATTCTGGTGCCTCGAGGCCACGTAAATACTTCTCTGTGACCAACTCGAGTGCTATGATCCTTTGCGCAACTCCCTTTCTTTTGTCCCACATGACCATGGGTCATGACCTCGTACTTATGAAATTTGGGGGTTTCACATTTCAGGATTTTTCACCCCTCTTGACTTCAAATATCTCGATGCTTGAAATTGTGAAACTGGCCATCTGGATCAATGGTTGGATTTGCCTCGAATCCGATTGCCACAATTAGTTCCTCGAACAGACTCAGCCACCCATCGTTTATCCAAGCGCTTACCTTTCTTTGGCCCCTCTTTCCATATGACTCTGGGATATGATCGTGGGCCTAAATCTTATTCACGTCATGATTTCATGTTTCGCAAACTCATGATGTGCTCCGTGCTCAAAACTTCGAGTCGTGAAATCGTGACACTCGGATCAGGTGCCACGCATCCCCTTTGATCGGACAGCCCTGATCATTTTGCAACTTCATGCTTCATGAGTCCTCGCGACTCGACCCTTTGAGTGCTCCATTCTACAAGAAAGTGAAACGTTGATCCTGTACCACGTGTTCTTCCCAAGATCGACAGCTATGATGACATCGTGATTTTGTGACTTTGCCTGACATTATTCCTCATGCAAATGAATGGTCTCGATGGTCATCGATCTGATCTTCTTGAATGATCTCCACTGTTGAATGCTAATCTTTCTCTCTCTTGAACTAAGGCCACATTAAAACACTTCAAGTGTTGCACTTAGTGTTGACGACTGCGGCCTGTGAACAATTACTCGGATGACTGGAAGAGGGCTTGGGAAAACAAAAGGATTAGTGACATAGGCTGAGGGTGTTCAAAATAGAAAGGGAAAACATAAAATGGCTCTACCAACTACAAAGGGAGAAAGATAAGGACATGGCTGACAAAAATAGAGAAAAATGGGGCAAGGGTACAGACTCAGGTAGAAAACACAGGCTCACAAGACCCTGATAAGATTATGTGCTAACATTAGGCTCCATGGGGGATAGATTCTTCCTTGTGAGGCTCCAAGAACTCTTTCCGTGGTTTCATTGCCTTATTGTTGGGTTGTGGAGTCTAGCTCAAAACTTTCACAGAAGAAAACAGAGAAATATGTACATTGCTTTTTGTAAAAATGAAAACAAACACATGGGCTCCAGAAAGAGATTATTTATGTACAATCCTAGGCTAATTGATTTTTAAAAAACACTAGGTGAAATCAAACTTCCACCATAGCCACCCAAATTGCTCGATAATATAATCCCTCTCTTCACTGCAATTGATCCACAAAAGGTAAGGGAAGTATGACAGTAGAATGAGAACATGATTTGGAATACCAACCATACCCCTAAGTGGTGATAATATGAATAGCCTTGCAGGCTCTAGTGCTTTTGGAAAATGTAGCTCCATATACAACCCTAATGGGTCACATAATTTATAATCAAGAAAGCTCAACTGGCAAGAAATTACCTCCTGTGCTTCATGGTTGCTCACCCATCATTCGATGTTCTCAGAGTGTACAGGTGGCTAGAGTACTGATGCAGGTTGGTTGATCCTAGGTGATACTTGCTCATTTGCAGGTTCAAGACAGGAGATAAACTACACCTTTAGCTCCTCCATTTCTCCCTTGTCTGCTCTGATAACATCTGGTAGCTGAGAGAAAGAAGTCTCTTCATGTATATCCATGGATGGATCTTTCTCTTTATCATGTTTCTCTTGGTAGGATCTTTCACTTTCATAAGAATATTGGCAGCCTATGCTTTTTGATTCTGAACACTCTTCAGGGGTAGGTGAGCGTAGAACTCTTATATATTGCAAAGAGAAAAGAGTGATATCTTGATTCTTTTCTTCAACCATTTATTCTTTTAAATATGAGATAGCAGGTGTATTAGGGGCAGAAAATAATGCATCCATAGTTATGCCATCATCGGCACTATCATCAATCACATCTGGAAGGATTTCTTCTTGGGAAATAGACAAAGAAAAATTTTCATCTGTATTTGCAAGATACTCACTTTCGTCCTTGTTTTCTCTCTCAACCATATCTTTACCAGACTCATCAAACAAGGAACACTCTATCATCTGTAGAATGTGGAGTGCAAACCTCTTACAACATTCATCAAAAATAAGATGAGCTGAGTAAATATTCCCGTAATACGAATTAAAATCATTTTGAAAATCCTTCAACGAATGGATACTAGCAACAAGGAGAGATATTCACCATCCAAGATCATCTTCGAAAGAGAAAAGAAGAACATGTTGATCCATACATCTTTGTGAAAGAAGCCATGTTCAAGCATGTATGCATGAAATTTTAATAAGTGCTCATCAGGATGGTCATCCTTGCTTCCTTCGAATCTTAAAAGCTAATCATCTCATTCGTTTATAGCCAGCACTTGATGTGGATAAGCATATATGGCTGAGAAATTGAAAGGGGTAAATTTCTTAACCAATATAGCTGAGAGATATGGCTTCTTTTCTCCTTCATGGATTTCCTCGGGATCAGTTTCACAATCACTATAATCAGGAACCATGAAAGAGCTATGATTTTCGTTGTCCTCGCTAGGATATCTATCATAATATGTTTGTTCTTGGTCGTTATCCAACATCACCTCTTCATCATAATCAAGGCTGCCAAAAACCTCTATTTCAAGGACTGGAATATCCTCTGCATCTTCTTTGCAAGAGCGGCGAGCAAAATCTTCCTCCAATCCCTCCATCCTTGCAGACAGATATTTTACCAGATCCATCAATTCCTCCAAGGTATATCCTTCATTCTCACAGCTTCCGTCCTCATATATTTCATCCTCACATCTTTCATTTGAAATAGTCATACCTCAAACACGATCTTTATATTCTTCACAACAATTATGACAAATTAACTTGGAAGAATAAAACCGTTGACAGTGTCTATTGAAAGTTGCATGAAACTCTCTCAGGGAGGGGATGCTAGTAGGGGGAAAGGATCGAAACCACTCATGAGCATCCCCATATAATGAGAACATGAACATATTCATTAATACATCCTCATGATTTATCTCCCATTGATGCATGAGTTCATGAAACTCATGAATATGCTCAGCAGGATTTTCATCTCTGTGTTTTATAAATATAGGCAAATAAAGGGAGCAAACCTTCGAGCTAGGATTTTTTCCATTTCAAACCAGTGTAGTCACCAATCAATCCTTTAAGAGTAGATTCGCTAGGTGAATGACATGAAGAATGAGTGTGTCTGGTCGTTGTCCACCATCAAAGACTATTTCTAATTGTTGTGTTCTCCCAAGGGCTACCAAGTGTAGCCAAAAGCAGTCACACTAGAACAGCAGAGCCAAGACAGTGGATTTTCCACAATGGAGCCACTGCAGTGGAGTCACTAGGTGCACAGTTGCAATCTTTCATATACTATTTTTTTATGCACCTTCAGAACCAGTAAGCTTTGTCATTCAATCCCAAGGAAAATCTTCAATTTCGAGCCCAACAACGGCGCCAAAAATGTTATCACCAGAAGTAACCTCTGGATTGTGGCAAAGGTAATCCCAGTACCCATCAAAGTTTTATGTCACAATGAATAAATTTAAAGGTGGTCTAATCGATGCAGACTCAAGATTATATCGCTTTAACTCAAAAAATTGGGCCGGAAAGCACAAGTAAGTGAGGTATTGGTCTAACTTCAGTTAGTAAGTTTGGTATAGTGGTGAGTAGGGGGGATAACTTGAGGAGAGTGAAAATATCTTCTAGGGACATCCGGTCATCTGGCATCTTAAGGAGGGAAAGATTTAAATTCAAGATAATGTCGAATTCACAACTTCAGGGAACTGAAAACACTATAACAACTTTGCAATCAATAATACATTACAAAGTAGTCACAACAACCCAATTGAAACATCCATGCCCGAGCTCCAAGTATCTGAGGGAAAATAAAACACGAGAAGCTGATTAAAACTGGTGGCAATGTTACTGTGATCAAACATACATCACAGAAACATAACTACCCTTGACTGGATCACCCATGCTCGAATGTTTTAACACAGTTTCTACAAGAGATGAAGGGAAGTTGACTTACATTAAACAAGAAGTATCAAATACAGATACATAACCAAAATCCAGAGGCTTTACTAAAGCTTTACAATACACGAGCTTTGCTCTACCAATGACCATTACAAAATATAAAAACTGAGTATATATACTCAAAGCAACTTGATCCCCTCAGAAGCGCACTCTTGTCATTGCATTTAAATCTTGGAGTCTAAGTCTTCTTCTATCAGGATGCACTTACATTCTTCTATCATACGCAAGATCGGATCGATATGGGCTTCACAAGAAAATCCATGACAAAGAAATTTTGGTTGACAGTATGCCCTCCATGACTAGATTTCCCATGTGGTGAAACAAGGTTTCAACCACCTTCCTAAATTTCATTAACTACTTTTATTGGGATCAGGGCTAGGTGTAAATCCCATGAATGTCTCAGGCAAGCTCACAACTCCTTCAAGTCAATTATGGTGCCTCAAGGCCACACAGATCCTTCTATATGACCAACTTGGATGCTTTGATCCTTTACGCAGCTCCCTTTCTTTTGTCCCATGTGACCACAGGTCGTAACCTCGTACTTATGAAATTCTAGGGTCTCGCATTTCAGAAGTTTTCACTCCTCTTGAATTCAAATATCCCGACACCCAAAATCGTGAAAATGCCCATCTGGATCAATGGTTGGATTTGCCTCGAATCTAATGACCACAATCAGTTCCTCAAATGGCCTTAGCCACCCATTATTTATCCAAGTGCTTACCTTTATTTGGCCCCTCATTCCATATGAATCTGGGATATGATCATGGGCCTAACTCTTAGGTGCATCATGATTTTGCGTTTCGCAAACTCATGATGTGCTCCATGCTCAAAACCCCGAGTCGTGAAATTTTGACGCTCGGATCAGGTGTCACACATCCCCTTTGATCAGATGGCCCTTATCATTTCACGACTTCGCATTTCGTGAGTCCTCGTGACTTGGTCCTTTGACTGCTCCATTATGGGAGTCAGTGAAACACGGATCATGTACCACGTGTTCTTCCCAGGATCGAGGGCTAGGATGACATAGTGATTTCGCGACTCTGCTTGATGCTATTCCTCATGCAACTGAATGGTCTTGATCACTTGATGGCCATCGATCTGATCTTCTTGAAGGATCTCCACCGTTGAACACTAATCTTGCTCGCTCGCTTGAACTAAGGCCACATTAAAACACTTCAAGTGTTGCGCTTGGTGTTGACGACTTCATCCCATGAACAATTACTCAGATGATTGGCAGTGGGCTCAGGAAAACAAAAGGATTAGTGACAGAGGCTGAGGGAGTGAGTGCTCAAAACAGAAAGGGAAAACAGAAAACATCTCTGCTGACTACAAAGGGGGAAAGATAAGGACATGGCCGACAAAAATAGAGAAAAATGGGGCAAGGGTACAGACTCGGGTAGAAAACAAAGACTCACAAGACCCTGACAAGATTATGTGCTAACAATCAGTACTGATTGTAAGTAATCATTGTATTATCAATCAAATAAGTACTTTTCTTTTCCCAAAACATGATGTATCAAATGATTGCATTTTATTTATGCTTTTATTCTAACATCTAACCTTTATTTATGTATGAAATGTATGCTTGTAGTTCCCTGTTTATCTGTATTTGAATGTAGGCCATCCTTGGGAGGAGGTTTGCAGTCAGCAGAGCCCTCAAGTGTGAGAGGATATAAACCGGACATGGAGTAAAGGTACAGTTACTAGATCCTTCGTATTTTACTTTTCTTGCATAAGTCTAGGGTATGTTTGGGGTAGTTAGAGAAGTAGGATACTTTTAAACGGTTATTGATCTACCTACATTGTAAACCCTGGTGTAGCCATAGGGGGGATTTTCCTACTAGAACCTACCTCATGCATAGTTTCCTCTAGTTCAATCTTGTGTAAAAATGAAACCAGGTCCAAGCATAGTTTTGTTTAGTTTTAAGATTGTGTAAAAATAAAATCTATCCCAAGCATAGTTTTGTTTTGTTTTAAGCTTGCGTAAAAATGAAAATAATCTTGAGCTTAGTCTTCGTTATTTCTCATGCTCGTAAATACCTGAGAATGTAATCGAGTAAACTATTATCACTTTTTCGGACTCGTAAAGGTTATACGAAAAAAGGAACCCCCTGGAGTTCCCTTTAATCTCTTTTCAGACTCTCTAAACATGAAAATATTGTCGAGCGATCTTGTTCTCTTCACGCTCATTAAAGTATTTGAAGAAAACTTTTGTTGTGGTAGTTTATCTCTTTTTTGGTCTCATTAGACTACTTTACGAAAAAGGAACACTCTAATCAAGCATGATTAGAAAAATTTATGGAGTCCTTTTTAATTTCTTTTCAAACTCCATAAATAGTAAAAGACCACTAAGTCTTCTTTCTTTGGACTCATAAAACAAACATTGAAAGGCCCATATGGGACAGAACCACTCCTTCCTAGGGCTAGTTAAATGTACTCTGACAGAATCATCTGAAGGATGAGCTTACAATTCAAGCATATGTTATCCTCCTCAAGCTTGTGTAAAAATAAAGAGGTACTCGCCAAAAATGGTGGGGGGAAATTGGGAAAAAAACGTGTCTAAACATGTATTCTATGGAAGAGTCACTTTTGAACATAACACCCTTTCACTCGCTTTGTGTCTAGGTTGGAAAATCCTCTTGTCTCTTGATCATACTCCTTTATAAGATTACAATTTGGTCTATGATCCTTTTTTTGATTCAGTGTTGCCAAGACAGTTGTCGTGTCATCAATATGTTCAAAGAGAAGTTCAACCCGGAACGTCGTCTATTGTGTCGGCCATTTCTATAGTCCTTAAGCCTTCTATTATGTCGGCCATCCCTGAGTTAGTTCTGAATCACTTGTTACTCTGATCTACAAATCTTTTTACATGTTTCGTGTCATTGATGGGGGATACATTAAGGCCCTCCTATGACGAGCCTTTTCCTATAGACTTCAACTCATCATCCAGGAATTAGACTTAGAAACTAATTGGTACCTTAGAACTTGCATGCCTCAATGGTAGGTTTCCTCACTTTTAACAATGGGTTTTCATTATTGACCCCTGATCAGGAGATTCCATCGAGTGTTCGACTTCATCTCATAAATTTTCACCTGTTGGATTGTACTGGTGTACCTTAGGAGTCATTGACATCAAAGGTGATTTCCCTCGCACTTGTTAATGGTGTTATCACTAGGAATCACCCTCAGACTGTAATGAGGATAAGCCCAGTACCCATCAGTTTATACAGTAAATGTAAATGAGTTTTAATGGGGTCAAATGGATAAGACTCGAGATAATAACGTTCTAACTCATAAAATCTAGGATGGCATGCACAATAAATTGAGGTCTTGTATCAACTTCAATCAGTAAGTTGGAGTAAAGGTGAATAGGAGGAATACTTTGGTGAGAGAGTGTAGAGGTCGGCTATGGACATCAGGTCTTCCAGCAGCCTAAGGAGGAAAAAATTCAAACACAAGATCCTCTTGAATTCAAATTTTCAAGGAAACTGAAAGACATTATAACAGCACTATAATCAAGAATTCATCATAATACAGTTGCAACAATCCATGTGAATCAGTCAATCATGAACTCTCTCAATATCAAAGGCAAACAAGATGGAATAAGAAAGTTGACTTAGATTAATCAAGAAGTCTCAAATCAAGTTACATAATCAAAGAACCAAAGTTCTTCATAAAAATATTACAATAAGGGATCCTAGCTCAACCATCGACCCTTACAAAATATCAAAACTTCCTATATATAAGAAAAATTGTTGCAACCATCAGGAGTGTGATCGAATTGTTGCATTCAAAGTTTTCAAACAGCGTCTTCTCTATCAGACTGTGCAGACAATCTTTTGTTGTCAGACGTGAGATTTTCCATATGGACCTTCTCTGTCATACTACGCATGCAAATCTCTATCAGACGCGAGATCAAATCTACCATTCCTTTCTGGCTTTCCATTTATGTGCTGAGTCGATGTCTCAACCACCGCTCTCCTTCTTAGTAACTTCCTTCGTCGAAATTAGGATGAGGCCTGACACCCATGAATGTTCTTAGATGGTGCCAATGACTTCTGCGCATCAAGCCTCGAGGTTATGAAAATCTTCTTCTATGACAAATACAGGGGCAACAGGTGGCTGGCCGATAGCGTATGCACAGGGGTGACGTGGAGAGAAATGCTTGGCGCAAACTTGCATGGCACGACGAGTGAGGGACGGTCATGTGGAAGGAAACACAGGATGTTGGATCTTTTCAAACCCCAAACATTTCATTTTTCCTGTGGAAATCATGGGTAGAATGCCACATGATTTATACCATAATTATCCTGAGGGTAAACCTCAATTATGCTTGATTCCTATGAAACAGGTTGCAAATTATGGTGTTAACATTTGGCTCCATAGGAGATGGCTTGCTCCCTGCAAGCTACCAAGGACAAGTAGTTCCAGTGCCTTAGTTGTTGGGCTATGGATTCATGCTCTGAATCATCATACTGAAGAAAATTGGTCGACATGTACACTATTCTAAAAATGAAAGAAAACACACATGCTCTTGAGGGAGATTATTTATGTACAAAACCTAAGTTAACTGACTTTTACAAAATGCTAGGTGAAAGCAAACTTCCACCATAGCCATTCAAATTGTTTGATAACTTAATGCTTCGCTTCACTGCAAATGATCCATAAAATACAAGGAAATCATGATAGCTGACTAATTTCATTCTTATGATCACCCATATTACCTTCAAATGCTGATAAAAAGATCAAGCTTGCATGATCCAAAGCATTTGAAAAGTGTAACTTTCTGTATTCATCGACAGGGTCATGAAACTAAAGGCAACACATGATTAAATTATGAAAGGTTACCTTCATTGTTTCAAAGTTGTTGACAACTAGCTTGATGTCCTTTACAGGCACACTTGATTGAATGACATCCACAGGCATCTCTGGGTCAAAAATTTGCTTGTTGTGAACTTTAGGTACAAGTGGAAGAAGGTTGGGCATAGGAGGTTGTTGATCCACTGATGACTGTTGATTTACTTTTGGTTGTGTATAAACGATCTCTTCACATGCCCCAACTAAGGGTTGGTCCTGGTCAAAATCTCGGGTTTTCATCTTCTGTGACAAGGCCAACTTCTACATCATCCTTATTGTCTTCGTAGTGATCAAATATAATATAATCTTGTTGCTCAACATCACTAGAATATCCATCAAAAATGGATTTCCTTTCATGTCTATGATCAACCTTTAAAATAGTAACTCCATCAAGAATATAACTGTTAAAAATATCCATTTCAGGAATAGTAGTAATTGATGCTTCTAGTTGTTCATACACATTATTTTCATCAAGACAGGGTTTCTCATGGATACCTGTGTCGAAGAAAAAATTATCCATAGTATTTTCTTGATAAGGATAGCAAGTAAAAACTACCTTACGTTCAGAGTTGAGATGATACTGACTTTGAATCCTACCACAAGCTCAGAGGTTCTCCTCTACTTCCTCAACATCCATGAATAAATGTGATAAAGATGTATATTTCCTTTCTCTCGGGAGAAGGACAAGCTATGAATGTTGAGCCATGACATAGTACACCATGGAAGCAGTCTTTGTGGGTCTGATCTCTAGAGGTACTATGATAAAAACTGTAAAACCTCATGTTGAAGACAACCAAGGCTTCCTCTTCCCTTCTCCTCAAGGCATTAAAATCATCCCAGTACTGATCAAGGGACTTGTTATCACCCCACCACTTTAAAAAATCATTTTATAGCTCAACCCAAGAACCAATGGAGTCATTTCCCAAACCCTTAAACCATACAGCAACATCTCCTAACAAGGATTTGAAAAAAAACCTCATGGTAACATCCTCATGAACTATCTCAAACTGATCAATAAAATTATCGAAAGCCTCCACATGCCTCTCAGCTGTAACATGATCATCTCCAAAAAAATGAGGAAAGTACTTAAAGAAATCAATATGATAAGGATGAAGATGATATGATATGGAAGCTTTAAAGGTTTAAACAACTTGTCTCTTATTCTAGTTTGAAAACTAGTGGGATGAATATGAGGCTTAACACACTGATGGCAAGGCTCAATAATAACAATAGGTTGTGATGAGATTTGAGGAGGTTGTGGATCAGTTTCAACCTCCCCAGGGCTGCACGGGTGATTGATTTCAGGAGGGGTTTCAATATGAAGCTCATCTTTATGAGTAGGATGAGCTGAGGATATAATATCAGCATCTACAACACAGGAAGAAAGCAGGTCTGCTTCTTTCAAGGATGGATATATAAAGGAAGGTTGGTGATCAACCGAATAAACAAAGTAAAACATGATCCTCTTTATATGTGAAGGGAAAAACAAAAATGAGTTGATAAATAACAACAAAAGTTCACGAAGAAATCTCATACGATGATACCTAGTCATTCCCTTCATCTTTTTGTCAATAGGATCCTCCCCAGTAGAGTCTTTGATGTGGAGTCGCCAGGTAGATGATTATAGTCGATTTTTGTATCCCTCTCTTGTCTACCATGAAGAGTTGAATCTATGTCATTCTTCCCAAGGAGATCTTCAATCTACTCAAATCCATCCTCGACAACATCGCCATTTAAGTTAGCACTAGGAATCACCCTCAGACTGTAATGAGGATGAGCCCAGAACCCATCAGTTTATACAGTAAATGAAAATGAGTTTTAAGGGGGTCAAATGGATAAGACTCAAGATAATAATGTTCTAACTCAGAAAATCTAGGCTGGAATGCATAAGCAATTGAGGTCTTGTATCAACTTCAGTCAGTAAGTTGGAGTAAAGGTGAATAGGAGGAAGACTTTGGTGAGAAAGTGTAGAGGTTTGCTATGGACATCATGTCTTCCAGCAGCCTAAGGATGAAAACAATCAAACACAAGATTCTCTTGAATTCAAATTTTCAAGGAAACTGAAAGACATTATAATAGCACTATAATCAAACATTCATCATAATACAGTTACAGCAGTCCATGTGAATCAGTCAATCATGAACTCTCTCAGTATCAGAGGAAAATAAGATGGAAGAAGAAAGTTGATTTATATTAATCAAGAAGTCTCAAATCAAGTTACATAATCAGAGAACCAGAGTTCTTCATCAAAATATTACAATAAGGGAGCCTAGCTCAACCATCGACGCTTACAAAATATCAAAACTGCCTATATATAAGCAGAACTATTGAAACCATAAGGAGTGTGATCGGATTTTTGCATTGAAATATTTCAGTCGGTGTATGCTCTATCAGACTGTGCAAACAATCTTCTATTGTCAGACACAAGCTCTTCCGTCTGGACCTTCTCTGTCGGACTTCACATGCAGCTCTCTGTCAGATGCGAGCTCAAATCTGCCAATCCTTTCTGGCTTTCCATTTATGTGTTCATATGAGGTCTCAACCATCGCTCTCATTCTTAGTAACTACCTTCATCAGGATCAGGATGAGGCATGACACCCATGAATGTTCTTAGACGGTGCCAACGACATATGTGTTTCAAGCCTCAAGGTTATGCATATCTTCTTTTGTGACCAATACAAGTGCAGAAGGTGGTAGGCCGATAGTCTATGCATAGGGGTGATGTGGAGCGAAATGCTTGGCACAAAATTGCATGGCACGATGAGTGAGCGATGGTCACATGGAAGGAAGCGGAGGATGTTGGATCTTTTCAGACCCCAAACATTTAATTTTTCCTGTGGAAATCATGGGAAGAATGCCACATGATTTATACCATAATTCTCCTGAGGGTAAACCTCAATTATGCTTGATTCCTATGAAATAGGTTGCAAATTATGGTGTTAAAAAATAGTATTCATTAATGACCGGTAATAAAGTGGCTTCTACCATGTTCGACTTCAGCACATGTATTCACATGGTTAGATTTGTACTATAGAGTGGTCGATATGAAGACTCTGAATCTTTTTTTACAGATTCAAGTTGCGTTGGAGTATATTTAGATTGTACTATTGCATAGATCCATTGTGTATGTCTCGTGGCGATGTTCAAATTTGAGTCTTTAACACATAGATCCACAATGTATTTTTTGGTGGCTATGTTTAGATCTATGTCATAATGGCATGGATCCACAGTGTATGTTTGGTGGCCATGACCTTTCTTACTTGACATGGAACTTTGCATGTTGGCATTTATACTTTGAGTCATTTGTATTCTGAGCATGGGAATTCCTACCTCAGTGATGATATATTATTGTATTGTATTTCCTTGTTTGTTGGCAGGTTCCTGACCGACGTGTTCCTTGTTCCCAACACACACTCGGAAAAGTATTTCATCTATCACTCTGTTCTAAATTCATAATTTGGGGGGCTCACTATTACACATTATTTTTTTCACCCTTATGACCATTAATTATGTACACCTATCCTTTGTCTTTAGAAGGATCAAAGGCCTGAATCCCTGAAGAAGAATGAAGACACATTTTCCCAGAAAGATGGAAATTACTTTTCCCTTGTAAAAACCTTATGAAGAGGGATCGTCGCACCTTTATCAGTGTGAAGGGTGTGATGATCTAGGATCATCACAGGTTGCATCACAGTAGCATGTTATGTCATCGCACCTTGCTTAGTGTTAAGGGTGTGATGATTTTTCGTATGAAGGAAAAAGAGAAGCTTCTCGATGCTTCTAGAATAGAAGCTTCGAGGGTGAGGTGGCCTCCGATCAGTTTGGATCTTATTCGTATTTCTGGTCTCATGGGATCATTATAACTTCCTCACCCTATCCTTTTCATCTTATAAAAGGATAAGAGTTCTCATGGGAAAGGTAGTTTTTGGAATGGCTAGTTCTTGAGTTTTGTAGCTTGGAGTTTTTGGGCCTATGTTGGCTTTGAGCTTTGTTTTGTCAAGATAGATTGTTGGTCTCAGAATCCATGGAGAAGAAGTGTGTGGGAAGAAAGGAACTGTTGGAAGGAACCTGACAACATCAAGGCGTCTGGTTGTATTTTCTTCCACGTTCTTTAACACAAATATACTTTTTCTTTCCTATATGAACATTATTTGTCCATATTGTATGATTCCTTGATCACGTACATAGTTTCATATCGAATAGACTATGTTATGCTTGTCTTCATTGGCTTGTGTTTCTTTGCAGATACTTCTCCATAAGCCTTACGATGGAGCTGGGATCACATTGGTGAGGTCAGGCCTACAACATTTAAAAGGTATGTTTTGGATCATCTTCTTATTTGATATCTGAAATCTAAGGAAAGTTTAGTGTATTGTTTGTTTTGTTCTAGTTTCGGGGTGAAACTAGGGAGATCTGTTTGTGTCCGCACTTGCCAATTTGTCCGATAAAACTACCCTAAAGTGCAATGGCCAATATGATATGTGAATTGGAGAATATTGAAGAAGAGGATCAGAGGGATAGGTAAATTATGTCGTATGTTATTGGGTGTTGGAAGCTAGAAGGAAATATTTAGCTTATCATCTCAACAGCTGAGAAAAAATGTTCACAATGAAATAATGGGAATCAATTGAGCCACCCAAAAGGACTCAAATAAAGGCTCAATTGGACGAGGAGAACACACCCAACAATAGTATAAACAAGGCTCGTTTGGTGGTAAAAATTGGTTTCTTCCTAGTAAAATCAAGTAAAATCAGCTGGAAAGCTGGGAACGGTTGGAAAACCAAACACGGTATCAAGATTCTGACAAGTAGAAACCATTTTCAAAAGGCAGTATTGGTCAGAACGAGTGGTTTTTCTCTCAAACAGAAGCATCTATAAATCATCATAAGGAACTCATTTCTAGGGTTGGCACTTTGGGGGATTTAAGAGTATATTATACCCGAGTTGTTTGATCAAGATCACCTCAAACATAGACCAATTTTCAAGGTTGCAGGCTTTAAGAGATTCATCCCCTACGTTATTCTTTAGTCTATTCTTCTTTTTCTATGTATGCTCTCTTGTAAAAGTCATCCCTCTCATCTCATGGCTTCTTTCATCATATCCTCATTAATAAAATCTCAAGTAGCAAGTTTCATGGCATGTACAGTGTTACTGCGTGTTGTTTAGCTTATGATATTGAAGTGATTTCCTCTTAATGTATGACCACTTCATGTCATTTTTTCTTGTATGAGGGTACCTCCATGAATTTAAATATATGAAAATGTTCATTTTTTTATGCATGATTTAACGATCTGGTATAGTTATTAGAACTATTGAATTATTAATTGTTCAGCACATTATTCTTTCCATAGACTGTGAGATTCACCTTAAAGTTGTCTCACATGTTTATTTTGCATATCTTCTGAATCCATCCCTTCTCAACATAATATCAAATTGTCTAAAGCACTTGTGGACACATACCTCTTGACATTGAATGTTCTTATATTCGTTCTCGTATTGTTTGAAGGTCAAGAGTTCTATGAGAGAAAGAGAGAGAAACTTACCCACAATTTTGCATAATTCCTATTGTTATCGGCATCGCTTTAAGGATTTCTCTGAGCCTTATCCCCTGGGATGCTTTGACATAGTTCTATTGACAGCCTAGAACATCTCAAGGGACAACAGATTTATTGTTCCGTATTAAATCGTCTAATCCTTAGTATGGAGATGTCTTGGTTTACCTCTAGACTCAACAGTTTTGTCCTCATCTTTCCCATGAAAATCGTTGACGCATAAGGTATCAATCTAGACACTACATTATTTTATATGACACCGTGTATCATCAAGGGGTTGATATGTTTCTACGTCATTTCCTTATCCTTAAGGAAGTTGAACGAGTTCTAAATGACTGCAATGCAGGGGCATGTGGCAGTGATCTCTTTGAGTTGGCCACTACCCAAAAGATATTACATGCTAGTTATTTATGGCCCATGATCTTCGAATATTGTATAAATTCATTCCAGAAATGTCAATCCGAGTGGGGGATTAATTTCATGACATGTAAGCCTACCTCGACTAATGGTCACAGATACATCATCATTGTCGTTGAAAACTTCACTAAATGGGTTGAGGCATTGCCTACCTTTTCTAACTACGGCACCACCACTTCTCTTTTCTCCTTCAGTCATACAATTGCTCGGTTCGGTGTTCCTAAGACCATAGTGACGGACCATGGATCCCATTTTTATAACAATATGATGACCGAATTAGCTATCAGGTTGGGTTTTCAGCATGAGAACTCAATGCCCTATTACCCTCGAGCCCATGGCTAGGTAGAAGTCATCAATCGTGTCCTCAAGACAATGATTCAGAGGATGTTAGAGAAACACAAGACAAACTGGCATCTTATGTTATTTTTGGCATTATGGGCTTACCATGCCTCTGCCAAAACAACCACTGGACTTACACCTTTCCAACTTGTTTACTGTCTAGAGGCAGTATTACCAATTGAATGTGAAATCTTGTCATTGAAACTTGTCGTAGAACTATTACCCAATACCTCCGTTGAGGAGGAGTGTCTCTTATACTTGGTCGGGCTTGATGAACAATGTATTGATGCTACTTTGGCCAATGAAACACACAAGAAGCACGTTAAATCTCAATATGAAAAATCCATCCGTCCTTGCATCTTTTTGGAGGGTGACTTGGTTTATGACCAGGACCATGACACATTGGGAGCAGGTAAGTTTGAACCCCTTTGGCATTGTCCCTACATTGTTAAACGTGTCTTGAAAAGAGGGGCATATGATCTAGTTTACTATGATGGGAATCATCTTTCAAAGTTTCTCAATGGGCTCTACCTTAAGAAGTATTATGCTCAAGCCATCCAACCGCATGATGCTTTGTACATATGTGTGTTTTTGTTTGGTTTTGGAGTGGTGTGTTTTACTTTTTGCATGTGTTGATTGTCTTGATTAGCTGCTTATCATGCTTTATGCTTGATTTTCAGATGTCATCATCCTCCTTAGTCTATGTGGGATATGTAGATGGTGCCATCTGTAGTACCCAAAACATTGCTTCCACCACTTGGGAGAAAACACTGACGAGCTTGTGAGTTCAGGAGGTGTCTACCTTGGGCCTACAACCAATAATGTTGTAGAGTATAGTGTAGTCATTGAACTATTGTTTGAGATGCTCACCCTTGTAATTCGTCATCTAGTTGTTAGAATGAACTCTTAGCTCATGGTCTCATAGTTGAACCGCACATATAGTGTTAGACAACATGTTCTATTATGTAAGTATTTGAGAGTGCATCTTCTTGAACGTTACTTTGATCATATTGAATATTGCCACATCCAAAGACGATCTAATGTGTTGGATAATTCATTAGCTAACTACGTGTTAGAATGGCATTTGTCCCATTAAAATTAAGCATGCATGTACATAAAACATTATTCACAACATTTGAGC
>JZKD02S2369673.1:637463-653695 GCA_000966675.3 Picea glauca
TGGGTGGAATCCCTTGATCTACCAAAAAGGAAACCAGATCATGGATTCCAGAGTTGCGTTGTCTAAGATAGCAAAGGGTAAGGTTGGGCCGTCACCATGGGAAACCAACCCAGTCTATCGAAAACTAGTTTGAAAAACTAAACAAGAGCATATACATAAAAGACATAATCATAAAAGCGGTTGCACCTACACTAAAAACAACTTGACTCGAGGCTAAATTGGCGCTAGTCCAGGATGATGGGGTATCTTTTGTCTTCATTCTTTCTTTCCTCATTCTTATTCCTCTAGACCACCGTGCACGTCTTTCTGATACAAGTTGGTGTTTCGCTCTGGTCTACTAGCGTGATGTCCATGTGGTGGACATAGCATAGGTAAAGGTGGAATTGGCCTGCCATTCATTCCATTTTCTCCTTCTAGTTACTCTGGTCCTCAACTACTCATTTTGCACTGGCCTCTAGGTTGTTGAGGTGACTCGAGATTTCTGTGAGCAAATGTTTGTGGTCTCTATTACCCTTCTTGTTGGTCTCTTCCTGGTCAGAGCTCATATTTCCTATCAACATCTTTGTTCACCAAGCCTCCTCCATTTTTCTATGGTAGAAGGTTTTTCTAGGTTGTGTGGCCCCTGAGTCCCTTATTCCATCTACTTCCTGAATCGGTTCCTTCCAGGCTTTCCCTTGCATGTGGTGTTGATTTCTTTCTCCCACCTGGTGATGAACACTTTACCCTTTGGATTGACCTGCGTAAGAAAGGTACCCTTAGATTCTCTAGCCACTTGCTCCATCCTTGTAATCCTCCGAGAGATTTTTCAAGGTTCTTTCCCCTGGGGGCCTCTCTTACTATGGGTTCTCTTCATTCGTATGTTTTGGGTTCTTCTCTTGTTCCTATTTTCCCCTTCCTTGTAGTTAATATGGCCTCTGTAATTGCTTCTTTCTTGTTTGTGGCTATTCCTAGTGTTTCTTTTCTTATGGGATTTCCCCGGTTGTGGGCTTGTCCTGGAAATCATGGGCCGCCCATAAAGGGGTACCTTCGGGTCCTTTTTCACTATCCTGGTATGTGTGCTCTTAGGAGCCCTATTGTAATCCCTGCACCAATCCTTTTATCTATCCACTTCAGTACCACTCCCCGTACTTGGGTGAGGTGTACCCATACTTGACCATGGAAACTCCTTTTGTCCTTCGTCCTTTGTCACCTATTGATTATCTTTTCTGCTTTCCCACGAACAACCCCTATACTTCTTCCTATTGACAGGACCGTAGTGTCATACCTCCTTCTGTTGTGTGACCTGGGTCTGCATTGTAACTCATGTTTGAGTGATGGGCTATCAGATTTTTCTTGGTTCCTATGTGCCCTTTAGTTATCCCTACACCTCCGTCCTTGATGTGGTGGTCTGTACCTTGGTTGTCATCATGGTCTTTTGTCACTAGTTGGATGCAGTCTGTTCTGAACTGACCATTCGAGATGTTACTCCAAATAGTGTCAAGTTCAGGTCCTTCCTTGTTGATGCCCTTGTTAGCTATTTTGTCCGCCAGTCCATTTGCTGACCTATGTACCCAACGCAACTCCATTGTGATCCCCGTCTACAAGTTCTCCTAAATATTTTGCAAGGAATGTGCTAAGTGCCAGTGCGTCTAAATTTTTCCCACTCTGCTGTCGTTTTGGAGTCTCTTTACTATGTTGATAACCAGCATGGAATCTCCTTCCACTATGGTGTTTGTCATCCTTTCGCAGCTTAGAATATCGAGGCCAGTCTCCAGGGCTCTGAATTTTGCGATGTTGTTGGTTAAGTTTCCCATCCTCCCAACGTATAGCCAGCTTATGTTTCCCTCACTTTCCCTGATTACTCCTCCCATGCATGTCCATCCTAGGTTACCTTTCCAGTTGTGCTCACCTACTTGGAGTTGTGGTATCCTTCTTACTTGACTGGGGTTGCGTCTGTCTTTCAGGTGGAAATATTCTAGGATTCAGGAGTCTTGGTCTATGAGTTGCGCTCTTCCTTTCTAGTAGTTGCGGCTCTGCACTGTTTCTCTTGTCATGGAGATGATTGTTTCTTTGATCTTCCCTTCCAACCAACTTTCATTCATGAAGATGGTCGGTTCCTTTCTTTCCATATTGCCCATATGATCATTCCCGGAATGAGGGTCCAATAGAGATTCACCTCTTCGTTTGTGTTGTAGTTCTCTTTCCAGATATTGATAGTTGCAGAGATGTTACCTCGAATCCTATTGGACTGTCGAAATATACTTGTCGCCCAGTCCCAAATCTTTGTTGTGTAGATGCATTCATCGAGGATATGGTTCATTGTTTCTTCCTTAGCTTGACAGAGGTGACATCTGGATGGGCCTATGAATCCCCTTTTCCTTAGGTTTTTGCAAGTTAGGATTCGTTTGTGAAGTATTAACCATTGGAAAAAATTTATTGTTGGCCAGTGGGGGTTGTTCCAAAGCTTATCCCATTGTTGTGTTGGGTCTTATTGGTCCTGGTCCACGATAAAATGTCGAACTTCTTTTAGGTTGAATTTCCCGCTGTCTTTTTGTCCCCATCTCAGTTGGTCAGTTTCTTTCGTGACTGCAATTTTTCGTCTCCCCAATTCCTCCTCCGCCTCTTTTACTGTTATTCTGGTTTGGTCTCTATTTTTTGGAGTGAGAGTGTCCCAGATTCTCCATTTGTTGTGATCTATTTCTTGTCTCCAATAATGGTAAACTCTGGTTTTACCTTGCGTGATCATCTCCTATTGGAGTTCCTCCCTGTCCAGTTTCTTCATTCTAGGTTCCTATTGTTAGGTGCCCTCCCAGAATCTGGTTGTTCTGCTATTTCTTACATCCCAAAAGCTATGTGTCTGGATCCAGGCTTTGTTGCACCAAGCTAGGTTCCAGATGGTTGATCCCTTCCTGGTGCCTCTGAAGAAAATTTTGTCCTGGTCGCTTATGTCCAGGGCATACTTTGCCTTCCATAGGTTTACCCAAGGTGTAGTAGTTTCTTTGACCCAGCGCCACCATAGTTTCACCCTGTAGGGATCATTGGTCACTTGCGGCTCTTGTAGCCCCAGGCCTCCTTTTCTTTTTGGTTTACAAACCTTCTCCCAAGCCACCAGGGCCCATTTTTTCTTTGTTTCCACTCCTCACCACAGGAAGTCCCTTTGGATGGTTCTTATTTTTGTAAAATCCCCATGGGGGTTGGGAAAATGGACATCATAAAGGTTGGAATTTCTTGCAGAACAGACTTGGTCAGAATAAGTCTTCCCGCTAGGTTGAGGGATTTGTACATCCAGTTTTTTAACCACTCCTATAACTTGTTGATTATTCCTTCCCAATTTGACATTTTGTAAGCCTTTTTTGTCAGGGGAATTCCCAAGTACTTGGTTGGGAGTGATTTGCGTTCAAAGCCCAAGATATTGGCCAAATTTCTTTGGATTGTGAGGTTGGTATTGAAGAAGAAGATCATAGATTTGAAGTGGTTGATCTCTACACCCGAGGCTTCCCCAAACTCTTATAGGATTCGTTTGTAGGATTTTTCTTCCTTGACCGTGGGTATGCCATGAAGTAAAGTGTCATCTATGAACTATTGGTGTGTGGAAGTAGGGCAATTTTCAAAAGGTTTGATGCATGTTATTTCACCTATTGTTGTTGCGTTTTTTATGCTTCGACTGAGACCTTCCATCATCAGAATGAACAGGAAGGAGGACAACGGGTCTCCTTGTCTTATGCCTCTAATGGGCCATAAAGGTTTGGTTGGGGATCCATTTATTAGGAGAGAGTAGCTTGTTGTGGACACGAGGTTGAATATCCAACTGATCCAATGCTGGGTGAAGCCAAAGGCTTCCAATGTCTTGACCATGTAGTGCCAACTAATTTTGTCATAGGCTTTTGCTAGGTCTAGTTGTATTAACATTCCCCCTCTCTTCTGAAGCTTCAGGGTGTGGATGAGCTCATGGGCATGGATGATATTTTCCATTATTTGTCTTCCTTTCAAGTAGCTTGCCTGTTCTTGTGAGATTAGAGTGGGTAAGAGGGGTTTCAATCTATTTGCTATAACTTTGGAGATTATCTTATAAACCACATTGCATAGCGTTATAGGTATGTAATGGTCAGGGGTTTTGGCTTCATTTCCTTTGGGGATTAGGGTAATCATTGTAGCATTTACACTTTTAGAATGGAGGTTGATCTTCTAGAGTCTTCCACCACCCTATAAACGTTGTGTTTGACAATTTCCCGGCAGGCTTTGAAAAACTCAATTGTGAAGCCATCTGGACCTGGGGCTTTCCCATTGGGCATTTCCTGGATCACTTGGTCAATTTCCTCCTCAACAATAGCTTTGTTTAGGTTGTTATTTTGTTCCTCGATGACCAGGTGGGAGATACGTTGGGTTATCCTTTAGATGGCCTCTATTCTGTCTTAGTTGGGTTCCTGGGCTATCCCGTGGAAGTGGTTTACCAGAGTAGTTTCAATCTTCTTATGTGACTCTCGCTCTATTCCATCCTAGTCCTCAATATTTAGGATTTTTTTGTGGGATCTTCTAGCCATGGTTGTTCTATGAAAAAACTTGGTGTTCCGCTCTCCTTCCCTTAGCCATCTGTTACCACTGAAATTTCGTCCGCAAATGGTTACAAGAATTCAACATCACCAAACAGTTATGAGGTCAACCATGGACCAAAAATATCACAAAATCATTCCCAAAGGGTCAAAACTATACAACTAGTGCAAAAATTAAAGGGTGCTATGAAGACACGGAGCGCGCGTGCACATGCGCAAAATAAAAACGCAAGATTCGTGCACGATGCGCGACTGTTGTTGCAAAAAACCACGCACCTGAGAAACGATGCATTTATGAGAGTGGTCAGCCTCCCACCCACTTCTGGTTCAGCTTCCAAGTTGATTTGACACTCAAATATGGACTGGATTCGACTGGGTGGCTGGTCAAAGACCTAGAAATGCCCTAATTGGCCTCTTTACACACTACAAACTAGTTGGACAATACCTCAAAGGAATGCTATAAAAAATCCATGGATACACTTCATTTTTTAAGGAATTCATAGCAAAGTTATGCTACCATTATTCTCTTGAGGAATCCTCTATCCTTACCAAGAGTATATTTGCATCATTGCATTGGGCAATCCATATTACCCCTTGAGTGGATTAGCAAAGAATTCTTTCACCATTTTCATTTTCATTTTCAAAGTTGTAAGAAGAGCTTATTTGTGGGGATCCAAGAGCCCTCCCTTGGAGGAAGAAGGGACTCATAGTCCTCTTTCTTCTCGGTGTTTTCTTTCACTAATATCAGCCTTATCATTGGTGACATGGGTCTAATTGTTCCTTTTGTCCTTATGTATCTATGCTCATTAATTTAGTTGTTGTTTTATTTCTTAGTTTAATTCTTAGTTGTTCTTTTGTATTTCTTTTTCTAACCCTTTTCCTTACAGTTGTCCTGCTTAGCAAACCCAACTAAGCTTGCAAGCACCTCTATTTTGCTCACAAAGGTGATGAAAGAGGTGCAATGGATTGGCGACTCCACTGGGGAAAGGTATCAATTTCCTACCTCATTTGGGTTTTTCTAGCTCTTCTTTTGGTTTATTTAACTAGCAGGTGCATTAACCGGCCTAAGTTGACCTGCCAATCATCCAATTCCAAGTTGAATTGAGAGAATTCCATCCGAAATTTTCATTCGCGGCCATGTGTCACCTGTGTGCGGGTTTTTTGGCCCACAGAAGTGCATCGTGCACACATGCGCCTAAGTCATTTGTAATCACATTTAACTTGCATTGGGACTAGAAGTTGGATAACAATCGCTTAGTATGCTCTTCTCTCACGCCTCCAAGCGACCTTGAGAATCAAAAAAAGATTGTGGGACAATTTCATCTCCCTTAAGAAGATTAAAACCTTTAGGAGAGGACAACAACCCTTCTTGGGACTCCTCTTAGTTTATTTTTCAAACACATCTTAAGATTGTAATGGGCCCATACATGCCCACATGATCACAATCTAGGATAGTTTAAAATTTTTTCTTAGATTAAATCACAATAGGGAGTTAAAGGAATAGTAACGGACCCACATGTCCACATGCTAGCTTCCTAGGGACTTTTTAATTACGCAAGGTTGTACCAAAGGCACTTAGTTAATTAGGTAATCAACACTTATAAAGACCAAGCGAAGTCCACATGCAGCAAGGTGACACCTAATTCATTAAAAAATTGGCACACTTTCACTCATTCACACACAAAAGTCACTTATCACTCACATAGCTTCTTTTTGAAATGTGGAGGTCAAAGTAAGTTTCCTCCAAAGGGATTCCGAAACACCCCACCCTTTTCTTGACGAAACTATCCACTCCCGTCTAATTTCAACGAGGTTGGTTCACACCTCGAACCTCTCAAACCACTACATCTAAAAAATTTCTAAAAACTCACTAAGTTTTCCTCCACAGGAAGTGCCAAAAGAAATTTTTTAGTCCAGGTAGGATTTCGGGGATAGGCATCCAAATAACTCCCTGTCATCTGGTTCTCACATTGTCAAAACCATAGAAGTTGTCAAATAGGGAACTGAAAATCCTCCAAGTCAAGTGTTCCTAACACCATAAGGCAGGGAGATACCCGTGAAGGGTTGAAGGTCGAGGTTCGGTTGTTATGTGCGTCCCCCCTTGAGGCACCCACCTTTTGGATGGGATCCATCCTGTGACCCATTTCTTAGGCCGAAAATCTAAATGTCGCACTTTGACCGAGGTACCTAGTGACCAAAATTTTAGGACATCTACCCAGGTCGAAATTGTGGGCTGCAATTGCACCTTGATCGGATTTTGTGCGGCTATTGGGAAATATCGCCAACTCTTACGGGATATGCCCCCTTTACCCCTCATTATAACCAATTATTTCATCCTTCACTAGTCTCTCTTCCAGTGACTTCAGACCCCACTGTTGAGTACTATTGGAAGGTCCAGTGCTATTTGAGAGGAAGGAAGTTACGTCTTTTTAGGACACGAGCATTTGTTTTCTTTGATTCCCCAAGTGAAAAAAACCCACTTATCCACATATATGCTTCTTTTTCAAACACTTTATGTATGATGCACTTCTTATTACATTTTGATTTGGATATATATATTGTGTAAAGCTCAAAATTTGCAACAAAGGCTCTTGTTTCTTTATTACTCTCACCACCATTTGCACACATACACTCAACTATTTGGACATCATAGGGGACCCACAGAATCCTCGTCGTTCCCGACGCTTGCTAAACCTCCCTCCTATCTTAAGGGGAATGTCTGGTCTTGCCCACTCATCGACACCACCTTCACACACTCATGTGAGTGATATTGTCTTAGGATCAGCTTTGCTTGGTTCCACACTACTTGGGTCCACTTCCCAAGTCCCTCCATCCACCCGCTCTCCTTTACACGGAAGCGGAGGACCAACTTCCTCTTAAGGGGGAAGTACCAACCCACCTATCCCCCCTCTAGGGTCAGGTTCACAACACACTTACACCATGGCTGGAGCTAATCCTCCCCCCCCACTGCAGGTGCCATATTTGGCCTCTCTTAACATACCAGATCTAAGAAAACTCACCAATGATCCTATATTGCATGACCCCACATGGCCTGCAATGCCCACCAAACTACCTTCAGACATCCCCAAGTTTGAAGGAAAGGCAGGAGATGACCCTACCAACCATGTTATGACTTTCCACCTATGGTGCTCTTCCAACAGCATCATGGATGATTCCATTAGACTACGATTATTTCAACGCACACTCACTGGCCCATCAACCAAATGGTATGTAGATGAAAAATTAGGGTCCCATGCGACTTTCAAGTCCTTGGCCAAAGCATTTTTAACCTTCTTCCAATTACCAATCCCCTATGACAATGGTCTTGAAATACTCTCTAATTTCAAATAAACCTCAGCCACATATATCACTGATCACATTCACGAGTGGCGTAGACAACGTAGTTTATGCAAAGTTGAAACCACCAAGCAACAGTGCCTTGACTGATTTCTTAGATCACTTGTCTCTCTTCTCGGTAAGGATGTAGCGTCCACCTTCCCTCAATCAGAAGAAGAATCCATCAGTGAGGCTCAACAATATGACCTCATATATTCATAGTCAAGGTACTTATACACAGTACTTCTTGACCTCCCCAAACCTGTGCCATTCGGTCAAGACAAACCCGGGATCTCTCACTCAGCAAACGGATTGATTGGTAATACCACACACCACAGTCCTCAACCCCAACCACCACCAATGTATGGCACACCTCAATATTCGTCGGCATATGGGGGCCCCTCTTATTCCCCCCCAACCCCTTATCAACAACCATACCCTGTTGTTATGCCTCCACCCATCAGTCAGCCACCGCCAGCACCCCCCATACACCCACCTATTCAAACAAGTTCTGGTACCCCCTCTACCTCAGCTTATAGTACAAGCGAAAGTACCACGCTTTAATATGTACCTTACGGACCGTTACCCCCAAAGAATCCATACTTTCCATTTCCTGGTCCCCCACAACCCATGGCTCCCCCACATCCTCACGCTGGGGTGAATTTTGTTCAACCCTCTCCCGTTCAGCAATATCAAAATTTTGAACAGCTGAATACGGCAAATCCGACCCAACCGTCAAACAATGCCAAAAAGAAAGGAAGAAACAAGAACAATAACAACCCAGGCCAAGGCGGGAATCAACCCCAACAAAACCAACCGGATGGGGGAAACCAGACCCAAGGGAATCAAAACCCCCAAGGGAGCAATAACAATAGACGTCAAGGGAAAAATAACAATACTATCAAGACTAGTTTCCCTTGTGCCCTTTGCGGTGAGTTTGGTCATTATACTCATCATTGCCCCCAAATCGTTGATTTTAAACGGCTGAAAGACTCAGGCAGTCTACCACATCCTCCAGCATTGCCTGCCCCTTAGCAGGCCCCACAACAATACGTGCAACAACCCCCCCAGTCGTGTTGCAGAATCATATTCCACACCAAGGTGTGATAAACACCCAACATGACACACAACCTCCCCCACCTCAAGTAGGACAATACCTCAATCCAAACAATCCAGCAGATCGCACGATCCTCCTCACCAGCAAGGAATAAATCCTGCTGCAAACACATAATCGTCAGTATCATACACCCGCTAAGTCTCCTCCCATTCCTCCAGAAACAATCCCCGCACCAACAGGACCCCTGTTGGTGATCCCTCGCCCTAACATAGAACTACCTCTTCGTATCCATCGCATCCCATTGCGCAGGAATGTCCACAACCCACAAGCTAGGGAAGCTCATAATTACAGTTTGGTTGATGACTTAGCACAATCCCTGGCTGCCATGTCAGTCTTAGAAGTCCTTCAGACTTGTCCCACTCAACGGAAATCATTACTTTCCACCTTAGGGTTAGTCGACCCCGCAGATACTCAACTCATTACAATTGATCTCGACAGCGGAGAACCTCGCCTTCCTGCCTTGATCGCTTTTCAAATCCTAGTGAAAATATGGAATATCACAATTCATCGGTGTATCATCGATGAAGGTGCATCTACATGCATTATATCCAAATCTGTATGGCAGAAACTTAGTTCCCCGGAACTCATACCCTCTGCCATTACCTTACGATCTTATGACAGACGACCATCATCTCTTGAAGGGCTCTTCCAAAATGTCCCCATAGAACTCGGGGGCAAGACTATTCTCATTGACATCAAAGTTATCGACGCCCCATTGGATTATAATATCCTGTTTGGTCGTAGCTACATGTACGCTATGAAGGCAGTTGCCTCTTCCGTCTTTCGAACAATGATGTTTCCCCATAACGGAAAGATCGTTACCATTGACCAAGTCTCACATTACGAGCCTAACCCTTCTGCCAACATTGATAATATTCTTCCTCTCATCCACACGAGTCATGACACGTACCCACTCATCGAAATGGGTCCCAAAATTTTCAAAGATCCATCATTGTTAGGAACTTACCATGGGACACCATCGCTCCTTCATCCTTCCAATCAAGTATGTGTTGTATCATCTAACAGAATTGACATAGAGGATACCCTTCCTCCTAGGGAGGCTTATATCATATCTAACGTCCCACTAGTCCCAGAGCTTCCCCCTCATGAGCCTCCTGTGAACTCGTCGACCCCGCCAGTCCACGATTTCACCCCTCCCCAAGGCCATATCCCAGTTTGGGAGACAATTCCCCAAGTCATCACTCAAATCCACTTCTTTTACCCTCCACCTGGCATAAGAGCTTTCCAAGTAGCCGCAACGCTTACCCTCCCTAATATGGTGTTAGCAATTCTAGTTTGGTATTTACATCCACCAGAGATGGTCCCTTGACCATCCCTTTCCCCCCAAATGGAAGGAATCTCAATGATGATCCCCATACTCACTCCTACCATACCCTCTCCACCCCCACTCACTACTCTGTTGGTTGTGGAGCCTGATTATCTTCCTGATTCATAGGTCCTTTCTTTCAGCCGTGTTTATACCCCATGAAGTATTTACACCCCAGAAGTATGTACACTCTTCCACGCGGAGGGGTGCAGAGGGGGGTACCCCCTCTGCGGGGTCCGGGGGTAAGCGGGCCCCCAGCGGGGGTTCGGGGGCTTTGCCCCCAAAGCAAAAATTGCTTTGTAAAAGTATATTGTAATTTCATTGTAAATCTGGACCGTTCATTATAAGGTCGCAGATCTAACGGTAGAGATTATGTTAGGGTTTTTTTCCCTATAAGGCAACCCTCTTTTATGAGGGAAATGTATTATGGCTATTGATGATGGTGAATATTGTATTCTAAGAGAGGACACTGTGAGAGAAAGAAGAGGAAGTTACAGCGGGTTTTGCTATAGGTTGTATCCCTTCATTTGTTGGATAATAGTAAAAGAAGGACCTGGCAATTTCTCTGGTGGACGTAGCCCACACTGGGTGAACCACGTAAATTTGTGTCTCTCTTGTATTGTGTGTCTTTTATGTTTTGTTTCTGCATTTGTTTTATTTTATTGCTCCGCGGTCCTGTTTTTCTAACATACTCTCCCTACTACAATTGGGGGAAGAAGAAAGAAGAAGGATCCCACAGCTCCACTTCCCTCGCGCGTCCAACCCCCTTGCGCGCTATGTGAGAAAGATGGACACCAAACCAACAACTACCCATCTCTACCAGAGTTACGGAACTTGATTCCACTCAATCAAACTCCATCAACACTCGCCACCGTAGCAAGTACTATCATTATTACCCCTCACTCAAGTAGTAAAGGGCTGTGAACCAAATTCTCTTGTGCCATATGTTCATAATATGGCCATTATACACACCATTACCTAGCACTGCCACGCTTTCGGCAGACATTAGTCGCAGTACGCCAAATCTTTCAGAAAGAACCCAATACAGCTTCGTCATCCATACCAAAAATCACTGACATTCATTATGTCACAACTTCAGTCAATGAACATATAAGATGCCCTTTCTCTCTATGTGAATCCTTAGATCATTTTACATACCAGTGTCCTATGATCATTAAATACAGGAAACATCAATTTCCCCTTCTTCAACGACCCACAGAATCGATGGTTGACCTTACCTCGTCACTAGATATTGTTCATCTCATTTCTCCCAAACCCGAGGCCCTCCCAATGCCTCTGTGGTTCTTGGATGACTTATCCCAGGATTCACCCCCAAATCCCCCCAATTCCCCTGCTCATTTCCCTACGGAAATTATACATCCAACTACCACGGGTACTCCTCAGTATTTCGATATTTGGTTTATGTCGAGCGAACCATCGCAATTCCATTGTGACGTTCCCCCTGCTTCTTCATCACTAGGGGGCAGCCACACGACAACATTCACCAATATCACTCTTCACGACCCCTTGTATTCTCGTCACTTCCACTATGATGAGGAAATACTCGAAGAGTTAAACACCCCTGACTATCCATGGGATGTGCTCCACCACCGAGCGCTCTTCTTTCCACAGAAAGCCTCCATGCTTCCTAACCAACACCCCATATACGCGGTCGAAACCAAGGATTTTATCCCATCATAGAATATCGACTGATTCAATAACCCCATTCCTGCCCCTGATGATTTTGAAGAAGGCAACATGGCCAACATTTCCCCGACCATCAAAATCGACATTTCCATCGAAAATGGCATCGTCAAGGAAATCACTATTGGAGCTGCTTACACTCCTCAAGAAATCACCACCTATAAAGCCCTCTTCCAGGAATATCGAGATATTTTTGCCTGGTCATACACAGAAATTCTTGGCCTTGATCCCTCTATCGTCAAACATCGCATCGACACCTGGCTCGACATTACACCAGTTCATCAAAAACAGCAACCACTACACCCATCCAAAGAAACGGCCATCAAAGCCAAGATTGACAAATTACGCACATCTGGGTTCATCTACCCCATCGCCTATACCTCATGGGTTTCCAACCATGTACCCGTTAATAAAAAAATAGGGCACTATCCGCGTTTGCATGGACTTTCGCGATCTCAATCACGCATGTCCCAAAGACAACTTTCCAACGCCTTTCATCAATCAAATTATCGATGATTGCGCAGGCCACGAGGCTCTATTCTTCATGGATGATTTCTCTGGTTATAATCAAATCCAAATTCACCTAGTAGATCAGTACAAAACCATGTTTACTACCCCTTGGGGTACTTTTTCATATCGTGTCATGTCGTTTGGACTAAAGAATGTTGGCGCAACTTTCCAACGGTCTATGACATACATTTTTCATGATCTGGCTCATATCATCCTCACATACTTGGATGACCTCACAGCTCGATCCAAGAAATGCACCCAACATCTTGATGATTTACGGATCATCTTCCAACGTTGTCGTCAGTACAACATCCGCTTGAATCCCCTCAAGTGCGTATTTTGCGTCACTGCAGGGTGCCTCCTCGAATTCATCGTTTCCCAAAGCGGTATTTCTGTGACCCCCTCAAAGTCCAAGCTATCACCGAAATTCCAACTCCCCGGAATCTACGTCAACTCCAAAGCCTCCAAGGAAAGGCTAACTTTCTATGGCAATTTGTCCCAGACTACGCCACTTGCGCACATGGTTTCCTTCACTTACTACACCACGACATCCCATTTTACTGGGATGAACATGCCCAAAATTCATTTGATGATATTAAAATGGCGCTCTCCAACACCCCTTTAATTAGTGCACCCGACTACAATTGTGACTATATCCTCTACATATAAACCTCAGCCATCTCAGTAGCAGGAGTTCTTGTTCAAATCAGTGATGACAATTGTGAGCATGTCATTTATTACATTAGTAAAAACCCCTCAGGGCTACCCTTGAAGTATAAACACTAAGAGAAACTAGCCCTTGTAGTCGTCCTCACAGTCCAAAAACTGCGTCATTACATTCTGCTTCGCACGACTAAGGTCATAGCAGATTCCAACCCTATGCAATACTTGCTCATTCATCGACAAATTAATGGCAAATTTGCCCAATGGATCGTTATCCTTCAGGAGTACGATCTTGAATTCTCAACACCCAAGAGCAAGAAATCCCTCGTCCTCACCGAACTTGTCATGGCCTTCCCCTCTGACACCACCAGTGCCCCCATCAATATCGACTTTCCTGATGAACACCTCTTTTACATCACTTCAGATAATCCTTGGTACGGTGACCTCCGCGTCTACCTCCGAACTCAAAAGTTCGGTAACCACCTTACACGAGATGATCATCGTCGTATCCACCATTAGGCCCCCCGCTACCTCCTCATCGGAGATATCTTATACTGGCGAGGGGTCGACACCATTCTTTGTCGATGCCTGACCATTGATGAGGCCGATAGAGTCTTGAACGACTGCCATAGCGTCGCATGTGGGGGCCATCTTTCAGGAATATCTATTTCCCAGAAGATCATCCGAGCAGGTTACTTATGGCCTACCTTATTTCACGATTGCATTCACGTCGTGAAATGATGTGAGAAGTGTCAGTTTTACGCCAACAAAGCCTGAGCACCACCTGCTCCTCTTCATCCAGTCATCACTGTCGACCCTTTTTGTAAATGGGGCATCGACTTCATGACTTGTAATTCCCCCCTCCAACAATGGACACAAATACATTATGGTCACAATCGATTACTTCACAAAATGGGTGAAATCTATGCCCACCTTCAACAATACCGCTAACACTACAGCGCGTTTTTTCTTTAACCACGTCATATCCCGCTTTGGAGTACCACTCCAACTCGTTTTCGATCACGGGAAACACTTCGAGAATGAGATTTTCGTCGAACTCTCATCTCGGTTAGGATTCTCCCATGAGTTTGTCTCACCATATTACCCTCAGTCTAACGGACAGGTCAAAGCAGTTAACAAGGTCCTCAAGACCATGTTATAGCGCACGGTTAACAAACATAAGACCAATTGGCATCACATGTTATTTTCTGTGCTATGGGCTTATCGTACGACTGTGAAAACATCCACTAGTTTCACACCATTTCATCTAGTCCATGGGGTTGAGGCCACTCTGCCCATCGAGTGCGAAATTCCCACCTTACGCACCGCAATTGAGCTACTACCCAACACTGCTCCAATGGAGCAGTGCTTGCTGACCTTAGAGTCCCTAGATGAAGATCATCGATCTTCATTACAGAACAATGAGGTAGCTAAAAAATGATCAAAGGCCACTTTTGATCGACATGTCAACCTTCGCTCATTTCACGAAGGCAACCTCGTCCTTGCTTACGATATTTCTCATGATACCTTTGGCCATGGAAAATTCGAGTCACTATGGCATAGCCCATACATTATCCAACATTGCCTTACCAAAGGTACATACATCCTAGCCTCTCCCAAAGGCCTCTCTCTCAAAGAACCCATCAACGGGTTATACTTAAAGAAATTTTATGTCTAAGCGTAGCAGTTCTACTTTAGGTTATTTTCTTTTATAGTGTTTTTAATATTTTTTCCATCCCTCACATCTAAACTATCATTTATGCTATTGACAGATGCTTCCTCCACCGGCCTACCACATCAGTTGCACTGACGACACCAGTCGTTGGACACAAAATCTCACTTCAGCTGCTTGGGCTCTCTACACCCCCTCACATGAAATGCTCCATTTGAGCGGCATATGTTTGGGTTCAGCGACCAACAACCAAGCCGAATACACTGTCGTCATTGGCCTCCTGGCTGATGCCCAACATCATCGTATTCGTCACCTTAGCATATTGCTCGACTCTCAACTAGTCGTTCTCCAGCTCAACAATGTGTACCGCGTACGCGATCCTTGCCTCTTTCGCAAATACCTACAGGTTAGACTTTTATCTTGACATTTTGATTCCATTACATTTACACATATTCCAAGACAATTAAATCAAATAATAGATAACTTAGCTAATATTGTGTTAGACCGGCATATATCACATCAAGATACCTCTACACATACATAAACATATCAACAACCTGTCATAGCATATACGTAGATTAGACATCATCAAACATTAAAAAAACATGTAAACATCACATAGATCTCAAAATGTATACTCATGTATATATAAGTCTGTCCACAGTGCCATCCAAATGTTCACATACAAAAATACAAGTATCTGCAGGCTAGTGAAGCACCTCGGTAAAAAATGGGCTCACCAACCTATATACAAAAATACATAGAGAACCACTCAAGGTGCCTCTAGAGCACCACCTCCTGCCCGTCCCTCAAGCGGTGGTCCCCCACCCACTACTGGTCCCTCCTGACCAAGAGGTAACCGTCCGGTCATAGAAGCACCTGCTACTACTACTCGTCGTACCATGGCCCACCACGGCGGTGGAATCCCCACACACTACTCCAGGATTCCCTCATCCTGGATACGCGACCACATGCCCTCAGGCACACCCTATAGCACCGCCTCTAGGCGATGGCGTATGTCCTCAAAATCTGCTCCGGCATCCGTCGGAGGAGCATGTGATGGCCCGACACCTGGGTCATCAAACCAGCGTCTCCTCGCTACTCTCTCAGGCTCAGCTGGTCTCGCCTCGGCGTCCTCACGCCGACGTCTCTCTCCTACCCGCGACCCTCCCCGCAGCTGTCTCCCCGGCTCCTGGCGATCTGGTGCCCTTAGCAACTCAACCTCGCACCCACGAGGTGCCACATCTGCACATACAAACAAACAACAGATAGTATCAGCATCTATACCAAATACACATGTCATGCTATCTCAAAAAACATATATATATAACTCATCAACATACCTCGATGGTCAAAAACCTCCCCTGGAGGTAA
>JZKD02S2369673.1:674046-700756 GCA_000966675.3 Picea glauca
AGATAATTGTCTCTATAACATGTCAAAGGACTTTTCATTGGATAGAGAAAAGATAATTGTCTCTATAACATGTCAAAGGACTTTTCATTGGATAGAGAAAATTGGGTTTCTTCAATCACTAAAATTTCTCTTGTTTCATTTTATCTAAATTCTCCATGTGACAAACTCTGACACAATGGTGCAAAATCTCATTCAAAATTGTGCATTTAATGTGTCTTTTGGCTATCAATGAATAAGGGTAAGAGCAACTCATTGGGTTTGAATTGCAATCCTTGTTTTGTTTGCTACGAAATGTAAGATGTAGTGATGAAAAAAAAATTAATGGTTTTTGGTTCATTACAACACATGGAGCATCAAGAAGCTCCCATAAAACCACATTCGCAAATGTCATCCCAAGTGAGATTACACTTTTATCCTAGACCATAAAGAAATGTGGAAATCTTAGGTCAATGATATTTTAGGCTCCACAACTTACCCCCAAATCAAATCAATGATCTTGAGTTGAAACTCCTCCCATCATCGAGCCTATGCTTGAAGTTATCCTAACTTTTCCTCACCCATCTTAAGATGTCTTGGCTATGATGTAATATATTTGTTTTTGTTATAATGTATGTCATAATTTGAATTTAAACTTCTTAAAACACTGAATTGAACAAGAATCAAACAATACTCCAATTCTGAAAGCCCACTCTCACCTAAATGGCTCTGGTTCTTTTGGTTTTTTCTAATAGTATTTGATAATTGACACTCATATTGCCTAGTTTCCAATGACCTCCCTTATAATCGATTAACTTCAACATTGTTGAAATCACATTTCTATATTATTTAAATTATAAATTTAATTATATAAATAAATTAAAATTAAAAAAAATAAATTAATATATAATAATCAAAATTACAATTACAATTTTCAAAGTTGATTTCCTCCATATCCATGTAAAGCAAAATGAATACCCCGTGTTCTACACCATTGTCATGGTCACAATGAGACTTCCCCTTGGAAATTGAGTTCCTTGTCACGATGATACTCCCCTTGGAAATTGAGAGTTTGTTATAGCTTAGGATCTCCCTCGCTCTATACAGTAAATAAATATTAAATGTAGGGGTGAAAAATAAATTATAAGTGGGGTGTGGAAAATTAAAAATCGGCGCTGTTGTACCTACGGAAGTGCTTTTAAAGTTGTTAAATATGAGATTTAATTAGATGGAAAGTTATGAGCATGTGAAAGCAACATTTAGAATGACGTAAGGTCAGAAGAAAAATCAAATTTAAATTCCGTCCAGCCTGTCCACGTCCAGACACTAATAAAATCAGAGAGATTAGCTGCTAAAAACAATGGCATAAAATGTTCCGTTTCTTCACCTTAAAGTCAAGCGAATATGTCGGAAATATACGGTACGTGTAGGTATATGCGGTAAGTTTCCATAAAACTGTTGACTCCAGTAATTGGGCACGAACTTTCGCGCGGGGCAGTGTCGGTGTCAGGGAAGAACCCACAAAGCAAGGTCCCTTTTGGAGTTTAGTCTCCAGACTCCCTCCCTTTATAGTCGCTGCCCTTCGCCTTCTCTTTTCTGTTACATAACGATACAATCAAAATCTTCGCTCTGCAATTGCTCAACGGTCTTCTCTTTTACTGGCGTCCTCTAGATTTGACGAGCTTCGGCCCAATTCTAACAACTGAAGAAATCCGGTCGGTCTGAGTCGCAGATATGAAGAATCTCAAATCGTCTGTCGGAATTTTGAATAGTATTGTTAGGATGATGAAGCTCTGTTTCATGGCTTTGTCCATGATTTCCATTCCCGTGTTCGTGAAGCCTGCGTTTGTTGCTTCCTATTACTTCATTTCCACCGTCTTTCCCCAAGTGCGTGAGACGTTCTCAGCGTGGCTGACGCCTGCAGTTCTGTATGTGTTAGTGAACTGTATCATTCTCGCCATACTCCTCAATTCAAACCTGCAACACAGATTCAACATAACGGGCAGCTCGCATGAGGAGCAAAACCCATCGGCTGCCCATCAGAAGCAGCAGCAGGAGGAGGAGGAGCCAATTTATGAGGAAGAATCGACGGAAAGATCCGGCATAACGGAATTGGAAGAGGCGGAGGCGGAGGTGAGCTCCGCAGCGAGATCTGAGAGGATTCGAACCTCGGACGTCCGTAGGTTGGAAAGGCCTTTGGCGACCTCGCGGTTTAACGCGCATTACAAGAAGTCCGCCAGTGCGAAGTCAGCCACGGAGGCCAAATCGCTGGGTATTTCGAGGTCGAAGAAGAAGGCGGACACTCTGGAGGCGACATGGAAGGCCATCACGGAAGGCCGAGGCCCTCCCCTCACGCGGCACCTTCGGAAATCTGAGACCTGGGAAACGGTCCACCATGCGGACGCTACAGACGCTGCATCCCACGACTCCTCTTCTTCTTCTTCAGTGTTTCGAAAGTGCGAGACGTGGAGCAACGCCAGGAATCGAACCGACAACCTCCCCGGGAGACCTGAATTTGCCGTGGGGTTGAGGAAAGAGCCCTCTCTGAGTCAAGACGAGCTCAATAGACGAGTGGAGGCCTTCATTGCCAAGATGAACAATGATATGAAGCTTCAGAGGGAACAGTCGCTCGCTCGTTACATGGAAATGGTGAATCGAGGAGCGAGCGAATGAGAAATTTTTTTCGTTATTGTCTGTTAATGGATTGTAATTACTTAGTTACTTACTGTGTTTTTAATTGCAGTATTGAATGTGAGGGTTTGTTTAATCATTAATGCATTTAGTCATCCATCATTTTCCTGATGGACAGTTCATTTGCAGCTGTAGTTCCTTCCAGGGGTGACCAGTTTTATTTTTATTATGTAATAAGGCTGGCAGGCAAGCACAGAAAAGTTCATCAATCCGCTTGCAAACGGAAGAATTGCAGATGCCGCGTTATCAAAATAGATAGATATTCTCTGTATTACCAAATGTATTTACTCAGATATGCTGTTGGGCTCTGTATATTTCTGTATATTTTTGACGGACTGGTGTCGGATCAATACAAATCTTAATTATGGTATTTGTATGAATCACGCCTAAACCATTATGATCATGATCTGTGTGTTTATGCCATATTCAGCATTGCATTCTTCTGTCTGATCCATAAACAGAAGATCAGGTGAATCTTTCAATTTTCTCTCAGTCCAGCTGAATTGTCAAGTCACCTGCCGCTGCTGCGGTGCCGTGTTTCTCGTAAAGTAGTCACAATAATTGAACTTTGCACCTCTGTATTGAAATTGAAAACAGACTTAGCCATAAAGTAACCATTTGCAACCTGACTCTCATCTGTTGGCGTTATAAAATATAATACAATTTCTTCCCTAATTTAACCTAAATTTATAAAGAATAATACAATATTTAAACTAACTTAATATAGTTGTGAGAATGATGTTTGTTGGACATATCGTTGAATCGATATTCGTGATAACGTATTTTTGTTGTTTGGTTTACGACACACTGATGGGTTGACCTACACCCCAAAAGGTGTGGCCGAGAAGATTTTAGGATGGGATTGATTAACAATAATTAACAATAAAGATATAGTTTAAAACTTTTAATTTTTTTATTTGTAATTTTTTTTATTAAATTTATTCAAAATTTAGATTCTAATAATTAAGATTACATATTCCTTATACCCAAATTTAAGATTACATATTCTATATACCCAAATTTCAGTAATAGTTACCCAAAAAAAATATAACTAAATAAAATAGATAATAATATAATAAAATAGTAACATTTTTTTAATAATTCTTTTGCCTTCTTATGTTTCTTCCCCATCCTCACCTATTTAATCAATATATTACAACACTTAAAATCCATTGTTATATCCAGTTTTAGATATGTTACATAGTTTTAGATACTCTTACACTTGATCTCCATTACTATGAGATAGATTCTTGATGTTGCTTTTATTTCCTCAATATGCAAACAAACTTGAAAAAGAAAACCAATAACATTAATGGTCTCTTAATGTAGCTATATGCATTATGCTCTCTTATTTTTTTATTGTAAGGAGTGGGCAAAGGTATATGCATTATGCTATCTTATTTTTTTATTGTAAGGAGTGGGCAAAGGCTTTTTTTTTTTTTTTTTTTTGGTTGTTGTTGTTGTTGTTGTTGTTGTTGTTGTTGTTGTAAGGAGTTGGCAAAGGTATTTTTTTTTGGTAAGGAGTGGGCAAAGGTATTGGATTTTTCTTATTTTTTTGTTGTTGTTGTTGTAAGGAGTAGGCAAAGGTATTGGACTTTTATTGACAATTTTCTTTTAGACTTATTTTTTCGATAGACTTATTTTATTGGGTGTTATAATGTGTTTCATGTCTAATTTGTGTTAAGTTATTCAAGGTGTTGTTATGGGACAAAATTTCACAGGGATCTCACTGAATACACAACAAAATCTTTCTAGGACCTGTCTAATGATCCTAGACATATAGTGGTTTAGACTTTCGTGGTTTCCTAGATCTAGGGCAAACAATCTCTTTTACACCAAAGAAAAGTAGATTAACATACCTCTGATATGAAGGTTGTTCTTGTGTATCCTAGCTGGTGTAGATCTGAAGTTCTAGCTCCAACTCTTGTCAACTACTTCCTGTACACAAGCAACAAACAATACCAATCTTCTTCTTTCTCCAGTGTTAGAAATAATCAATGTCTTAGATCTAATTTGATTTATCATTCATACAATCAAATCCAAACATCTTGCATAATCAACATAAACATTTGGGGATTTTTTCCTGATAGAGCACTGTTAGGGTTTGGCAGTCGCGACCGTAGCAGAGAACAACATGAGCACCAAAGGGGGGGCAAGGGGACCCCCTCATACAAACATGTAGTGGTGGACAGGGGGAAAGGGCCAAGAGGCGTAGGTTTCAAGGCACCAATGACAGGCACCTCGGGATCAGACCTAGAAAAAGGTCATGAAAGGAACCAGGGCAAAAACGAGTGCATGGGGGAAGAAGTTAGAGAAACCCAGAGTGAAGCGCAAGACACAACGAAGCCAAATGGTACAGAAGGGCACAACTCGTGTAAACCCAAAACAACAATGATACCAAGGTGATAATAAAGAATCCACAAACACAACTCTATAGGGACCAGAGGAAGACGCATGTGCTAATCTGCAAGTTTATGGGCTTGTGGCCCACATAAAGAACGTTGCGCAACTGGATTAAATATCACTGGAAGCCAAGCGGAGAAATGGAGCTCCACCTGGGCTCGAAAGGCTTCTTTACAACAATATTCATGAACCTGGAAGCAGGGATAGAGTCTTTGAGGGGGGGGGCATACTTCCACGCCTCAGTAAGACTGTACATGCGGCCATGAAAGGAAAATTTCTCCCTAGAAAAAGAGACCTTCAAAAAGGTATCGGTTTGGCTGAGATTTTATTCCTTACCATTAGACTACTGGTTGCCCTCTACTTTCGAAGCAATAGGAAACCAACTGGGGAAATATGTGAAGACCTCAGAAACCACCCTAAAAGGGAGATATACATCTTATGCAAGAATCTGCATAGAGATGGATGTATCAAGAGCACTACCAAAAGCCATAAGTTTGGAATTCAGGGATGAGGAATGGATCCAAAACATAGATTACGAACAGATCCCCTTCAGATGTAGAAGATGTCATGAACATGGACACCTGATCAGAGAATTCCCTCTTAATAAAAAACAGGAAGCGAAAAGCCCCAAACCACAACATGATGAGGATGTGTTTATAAAAATGAACCCCAGAAGCAGAGCAAACAAAAGGCAGAGTAAAACCCCAACATGAAGTAACCTAGAGACCCAGAATAAAACAGAAGAAAGGGACAAAACCAATAAAGGGGTATATGGAGAAAATGAATTGGCAAAAACTCAAGAAGCCAGAGAACAAGCAACAAACGAGCCCACTGATTGGCCAAGTAACAAGAAGGAACATGGGAGTAGCGCAACCCCGATTGATGGAGAAACCAGAGACGACAACACCCCCATGCAAGAAGCAGATGGAGATGCGAAAATGACCCCAAGCGAAGTAGGTACAGAAGATCCTAATCTCAGAGACCTTTTGGAAAGGGAAGGGATAGATCTCCCAAACATACTGGAGCAATGGAAAAGACATGGAGTAGACAATGTACCAACATAGTAACTAGACCGCATTCAGTGCCTGTTTCTCCTAAGGGAGGAAACCAAAGTTAGAGAACTAAAGCGTACACACGGGGAGATAGGAAACCTAGAAGTCAAAGCCGATGAGGGAAAACCACAACTCTAACCCAAGCAGAGGAGGAGGAAAAAAGGCAGGAAATCAGACAGCGTAGCCCTACAGGAGCTTGGAACACTACTGATAAATTTGGGTAAGGTCAAGAAACTCTTCCCCAACCCCCCACCACATCTTTAAATGAAGGTTATAACTTGGAATATAAGAGGCCTAAACAACCTGAGAAAGTAGAGAATCCTTAAAAATAGACTAAAGAAGGAACAACCGGATTTCTGTTTCATTCAAGAGATAAAATGCACTATAGATAGAATTAAGGCAATTGGTAAACAACAATGGCGCAAGTACAAGACGTTGGCTATCGGAGGCCACCAAATGGTAGGAGGTATTCTCACCTTGTGGAACTCACAAGTGATGAGCCTAATAGCAGCTGAAGTGACTAGACACACACTTACGGTTCGCATGCAAATCATTGGAAACACGGAGGTGATTCTATGCACTAATGTGTAAGGACCCCAGGTGTCAGAGGAAAAGAGAAGAATGATATGAGACCTAGAAGACCTTAAAACCCGATCCAACAACCTCCAATGGATCCTGACAGGGGATTTCAACATCATCACGTCACTTGCGGAGAAAAAATAAGGTACAAGAAGGTTGGATAGGGATGCAGAAGAGTTCTCAAAGTTCATAGACATAGCGGAGATGATAGACCTCAAAACTAATAATGGTCAGTTCACCTGGAACAATAAACAGATGAACCAGTATCAGGTAGCAACAAGACTTGACATATTCCTAGTATCAGAGTCAATCATTATGTAGGGACTAACCTTAGATTGCAACATCCTTCCCTGGGGGGGGATCTGATCACTGGCCAGTCCAACTGGAAGTAGGCTTCTAAACCACACCGAAGAATAGACCCTTCAGATTTGAGAAATTTTAGATCGAACACCCGACTTTCAAGGAAAGAATCAAACAATGGTGGTAGGAGGAGCAACCAGAGCAAGGGACAAGGATGTTCAAACTCTATAAGAAACTAAAGTACATTAAATATAAGCTCAAGGAGTGGAACAAGGACACATTTGGAAATATAAACCAAGAGAAACACAACATAGAAGTAAAAATGAGAAAACTCCAGGAAACCTGCATAACGAAGGGCTATACAGAGGATCGGAAAAAAGGAAGAGATCCAGATGACCCAGGAATGGGAAGCTAGATGCCAACAGGAAGAAACTCTTTGGCAACAAAAGTCTCATATCAGATGGTGTTGCGCCTCTTTCGTCACCTTTGTGAGCAAAATAGAGGTGCTTGCAAGCTTAGTTGGGTTTGCTAAGCAGGACAACTGTAAGGAAAAGGGTTAGAGAAAGAAATACAAAAGAACAACTAAAAATTAAACTAAGAAATAAAACAACAACTAAATTAATAAGCATAGACACACAAGGACAAAATGAACAATTAGACCCATGTCACCAATGATAAGGCTGATATTAGTGAAAGAAAACACCGAGAAGAAAGAGGACTATGAGTCCCTTCTTCCTCCAAGGGAGGGCTCTTGGACCCCCACAAATAAGCTCTTCTTACAACTTTGAAAATGAAAATGGTGAAATAATTCTTTGCTAATCCACTCAAGGGGTGAGATGGATTGCCCAATGCAATGATGCAAATATACTCTTGGTAAGGATAGGGGATTCCTCAAGAGAATAATGACAGCATAACTTTGCTATGAATTCCTTAAAAAATGAAGTGTATCCATGGCCTTTTTATAACATTCCTTTGAAGTATTGTCCAACTAGTTTGTAGTGTGTAAAGAGGCTAATTAGGGCATTTCTAGATCTTTGACCAGCCACCCAATTGAATCCAGTCTAGATTTGAGTGTCAAATCAACTTGGAAGCTGAACCAGAAGTGGGTGGGAGGTCGACCACTCTCATAAATGTGCCATTTCTCAGGTGCACGGCTTTTTGCAACAACCGTTGCGCATCGTGCGCATGTGCGTGAATCTTGCGTTTCTGTTTTGCACATGTGCGCGTGCGCCCTGTGTCTTCAGAGCGCCTTTTAATTTTTGCACTAGTTGTATAGTTTTGACCCTTTGGGAATGATTTTGTGATATTTTTGGTCCATGGGTGACCTCATAACTGTTTGGCGATGCTGAATTCTTGTAACCATTTGCGGATGAAATTTCAGTGATAACAGATGCCCCCTGATGGATGAGGTTAGGAGCATACGTATAGCCGAAATCCATCAATGTTTCTTCTACTGAGAGTGTTGTTGTAAGAGAGAGCGATAGTGGGATTTTTCAGAGCTACCCATTGGAGGGAGAAAGGAACCTGTAGAAACCGACCTTCCATAAGGTGTGTATAAATAAACTGTGTACAAACGAGGCGAGCATGCCCCAAGCTCGTGTCATGTAACTCAAAAAAAAAATGAAGTGTTGATGTAGACAACTGTAGCGCCCTCGGGGGTGGTCATGATAAAGGCAAAAGACAATTCTGCGGAGGAACATACTCTGAACAGTAGGCAGTGATATCTGTAAGAAACATCATAGATCTTGTAGGCATTGATAGCCCATCCCAGTTCAGAGGTCTTTGGCGAATATAAGAAATAACTGCAATAGTCGCAAAGTAAGACCCATCGTAACATGAGAAAATGTTGAAGTCGAATGTTACGGGGGTCAACGACAGCAGGGAGAAATTGTGGTTCTCTCTGTGTCGTCCGAGATCTCTCATTGGATAGGTAAAGAGAATCAAGATACTGTCGCCCTTCTAGAAAACAATGCTGATGTCGACAAAAGGGGGGATGTGACTCCCATAAGCAAAGGGATTCGTGAAATCTACTAGGTGAGGTTAGGAATTGGAGGAAGTACATGGTCGAAGTCAAGATGTATGGAGACTCAAGACTGCCCTTGGTTGGGGGTATATGCGAAGTATAAGTGGCCGCAACCGTTCAACTAAGTCGAGTGTTAGGCGGACAACAAGACATGGGATAAGTTGTGTCAGAGGCGGGACAAAGTGAACAAACTCAGAGGGTAGAGGTAAGTGACCTGTGGGATATTTAGAGGATATGGACGATTTCAAATAAGGGTAGATGATAAGGAGTGCCCCAACCAAGGGCGACATGGGTTGCCCTTGCCAAAAAAGGGAAGAAGGTCGCCGAAGGTGATGACAAAAAAGGGTAATGTAAGTGCTGGAAACAAAAGGCATCTGTACAATAAATAAATAATATTGGATGAGCGTACAAATATAGAAACAGGTACCCCAATGTAATATGGTTGGCTTGGGTAGGGCACAATTTGCTTGGAGAACTGGTGGAGGGTGGGGGCCTCGTGGGTGGATTTCTGTATGAGGTAGGTGAAATGAAGGGAAATTTGCATATGGGCAAACTGATTGTGGATGAAATGGAGGGTTCATGATACTGCGGAGGTGCAGTAAAAAATAGAACCTTAAAGAGAGAATCTGGGAGTCCGGTGGGAAAGCTAGCAAAATGAGGAGAATGAGTATGTGGTTGATTCACGATATAATGTAAGACTATCGGGACTCCCATCCCTAAAGGGTTGAAAAATAACATGAGTGTCAATGTGCAAAAGGGTGCTATGAATGGGACAACTCATGTGGGGGAGTGCGCTACCGAGTGACAATACCGAAGATGAAAATGGAGGTGTTGGTACTGTAGAGCCAGAAATGGGGATCCTAGAGGAAAATGTCAGAGGGTGTGACTGGAGATGCAAGTGAGATTAAGAGGGAATGACTACATGCCAATGCTGAGTATATACCTGAAGGGGTTGCGTTGATGTATGATGACCAAGTACCTGCACACAGGAAAACCAAAGACTCGACGTGAACAATATTTGAAGAGAATTGAACATACGAGCATTGATTTGATAATTTTGAATATGCACATGCGTACTTGGTCGGGGTATGAAAAAATGGTGTCGCAGGGGCTCAGGATGAAAAGAGGCCCAGGGATTGTCGTGATGTAGATGACGGGATGATGATCTTGTGGCTGAAGACAGATCGAGAAATGGACACCCGGAGCTCCCTAAATGGTGAGTGGAAGTTTGGTGAAAAGGCCTATATATAGCTGTAGGGCCCACATTGCCACCTCATTTGTACTTGCTGCTATAGTGACTGAATGAAAAGTATTTAGAGGAGATTTGGAGATTCTGGGAGGATGAGGCATCCGATCGAGGACCAGTGAGCTTCAGGTTAGTGGTCTGATCATCCTGCATAGAATTAGGGTTTCCATTTTTGGGCAGGGGCTGTATGGAGGGCCGTACAGGGGGTTTTATGGGTGTGGGCCCCCATGTGCACGAGCGATCCTGAAGTATGCGTGTACAATTGCGCGCCTGCCCATCGGATAGGCGTGCATGGGGGCGCTTGTAAGGGGTACAAAGGTGCGCATTATGTGTGCGCCTATTGGTGTGGTGGACAGGCGCGCTTTGATGCGCGCCTGTGTACATGACAGGGGTGCATAGAAGCGCCTCTATAAGCTGGGCAGGCGCGCACGCATGCGCGCCTGTCGGATGAACAGGCGCGCCTGAGTGTGCGCCTATGGAGTGAACATGCACGCATACGTGCATGCCTATGGGGTGAACATGCACGCATGGGTGTGCGCCTGTGGGTTTAAACAACCACGCCTTGGAGGCAAGGTTAACGGGTGTAAAATTTATCTTTTTAAATGTTTTTGATGGTCAAGGTGGCTGACCTAGGACTATTTTATGTGGCTACAGGCGATATGTTTGCACAATGCCGGTTGGGTGGCGAGAGCGGGATTGGTCCCAGCTAAGAGATGCCGTGGCGATTGAGGATCCAGGGGTTCGTGCGACTTTGACAACCTGTGGGTTGCTGAATTTCTTTGAGTGCCCGTTGATACGGGCGCAAGAGTATCTCCTGCAGTTCCTTATCCGGATGTGGAGTTCGGACCTGCATTGTTTCATGGTGCGGGGAGAGCAGATTGCCTTCAATGTGGTGGAGGACATATATTTTTTGACTGGGCTCCCGTTTCGGGGAACGCCCCTACCGGCGGAGCCAGTATTATCGAGGGATGTGGTGCTAGTGACAGTGGGCTGGAGGTTCTGTTTGGGGGCGAACTTTATGTCGGGCACTATTGTGAGCATTGGGGCGATGGATGCTCTAGCGCATTGCTGTATAGCAGCGATGATTGTGAGAGTGTATGGGTCCCTTGCGACGTAGTGGATCAGTGGGGGTTAGCTGTGTGTGATGGAGAGGGTACTGGCCGGTGAGCACTTCACCTGGGTGCTTACGCTGCATGCCAGGATGGTAGAGCAGCTGGACCATTGTCGGTCCACTGATACAAGAGAGTTTGCTTTTGGGTCCATCCTAGTGGCTCGGGTTTTGGAGAGGGTGCCTATGTTGCACCCTAGGATTTTATTGGGCGCTCCTGGGGTGCGAGAGCCGCGACTGAAGCAATGGTCGACTATTTTACTAGTGGCCACTTCTTCATAGCGGAGGCGGCGCAGGTGTGGTGGCAGATGTCGCAGGTGATATTGTAGCTCCCCTATACTAGTGTTGACTTCTGGGAGGATCCGGACATGGTGTTACCTTTAGGGGAGGTTTTTGACCATCGAGGTATGTTGATGAGTTATATATATATATATGTTTTTTGAGATAGCATGACATGTGTATTTGGTATAGATGCTGATACTATCTGTTGTTTGTTTGTATGTGCAGATGTGGCACCTCGCGGGTGCGAGGTTGAGTTGTTGAGGGCATTGACTCGCCAGGAGCCGGGGAGACAGCTGCGGGGAGGGCAGTGGGTAGGAGAGAGACGTCGGTGTGAGGACGCCGAGGTGAGACCAGCTGAGCCCGAGAGAGCAGCGAGGAGACGCTGGTTTGATGACCCAGGTGTCGGGCCATCCCATGCTCCTCCGATGGATGCCGGAGCAGATTTTGAGGACATACGTCATCGCCTGGAGGCGGTGCTATAGGGTGTGCCTGAGGGCATGTGGTCGTGTATCCAGGATGAGGGCATCCTGGAGCAGTGTGTGGGGATTCCGCCGCTGTGGCAGGTTGTGGTACAACGAGTAGCAGTAGCAGGTGCTGCTATGACCGAACAGTTACCTCCTGGTCAGGAGGGACCAATAGTGGGTGGGGGACCACCGCCTGAGGGAGGGGCAAGAGGTGGTGCTCTAGAGGCACCTTGAGTGGTGCTCTATGTATTTTTGTATTTTTGTATATAGGTTGGTGAGCCCATTTTGTACCGAGGTGCTTCACTGGCCTGCAGATACTTGTATTTTTGTATGTAAACATTTGGATGGCACTGTGGACTGACTTATATATACATGAGTATACATTTTGAGATCTATGTGATGTTTACATGTTTGTTTAATGTTTGATGATGTCTAATCTACGTATATGCTGTGACAGGTTGTTGATATTTTTATGTATGTGTAGAGGTATCTTGATGTGATATATGCCAGTCTAACACAATATTAGCTAAGTTATCTATTATTTGATTCAATTGTCTTGGAATATGTGTAAATGTAATGGAATCAAAATGTCGAGATAAAAGTCTAACCTGCAGGTATTTGTGAAAGAGGCAAGGATCGCATATGCGGTACACATTGTTGAGCTGGAGAATGACTAGTTGAGAGTCGAGCAATACGCTAAGGTGACGAATACGATGATGTTGGGCATCGGCCAGGAGGCCAATGACGGCAATGTATTCGGCTTGGTTGTTGGTTGCTGAACCCAAACATATGCCGCTCGAATGGAACATTTCATGTGAGGGGGTGTAGAGAGCCCAAGCGGATGAAGTGAGATTTTGTGTCCAACGACTGGCGTCGTCGGTGTAACCAATGTGGTAGGATGGTGGAGGAAGCATATTTCAATAGCATAAATGATATTTTAGATGTGAGGGATAGAAAAAATATTGAAAACACTATAAAAGAAAATAACCTAAAGTAGAACTGCTACGCTTAGGCATAAAATTTCTTTAAGTATAACTCGTTGATGGGTTCTTTGAGAGAGAGGCCTTTGGGAGAGGCCAGGATATATGCACCTTTGGTAAGGCAATGTTGGATAATGTATGGGCTATGCCATAGTGACTTGAATTTTCCATGGCCAAAGGTATCATGAGCGATATTGTAAGCAAGGACGAGGTCACCTTCGTGAAATGAGCGAAGGTTGACATGTCGATCAAAAGTGGCCTTTGATTGTTTTTTAGCTGCCTCGTTGTTCTGTAATGAAGATCGACGATCTTCATCCATAGACTCTAAGGTCAGCAAGCGCTGCTCCATTGGAGCAGTGTCGGGTAATAGCTCAATTGCGGTGCGTAAGGTGGGAGTTTAACACTCGATGGGTAGAGTGGCCTCAACCCCATGGACTAGATGAAATGGTGTGAAACCAGTGGCTGTTTTCACAGCCGTACGGTAAGTCCATAGCACGGAAAATAACATGTGATGCCAATTAGTCTTATGTTTGTTAACCGTGCACTATAACATGGTCTTGAGGACCTTGTTAACTGCTTTGACCTGTTCGTTAGACTGAGGGTAATATGGTGAGACAAACTCGTGGGAGAATCCTAACCGAGATGAGAGTTTGACAAAAATCTCATTCTCGAAGTGTTTCCTGTGATCGAAAAGGAGTTGGAGTGGTAATCCAAAGAGGGATATGATGTGGTTAAAGAAAAAATGCGCTGCAGTGTCAGCGGTATTGTTGAAGGTGGGCATAGCTTCCGCCTATTTTGTGAAGTAATCGATTTTGACCAAAATGTATTTGTGTCCATTGCTGGATGGGGGATTACAAGTCATGAAGTTGATGCTCCATTTACAAAAAGGGATGACAGTGATGACTGGATGAAGAAGAGCAGGCGGTGCTCGGGCTTTGTTGGCGTAAATCTGACACCGCTCGCATCATTTCATGGCGTGAATGCAATCGTGAAATAAGTCAGGCCAAAAGTAACCTGCTCATATGATCTTCTGGGCAGTGGATATTCCTGAAAGATGGCCCCCACATGCGTGTCTATGACAAAGGTATTGGATTTCTCTTATTTATTTATTTTTGGTTGTTGTAAGGAGTAGGCAAAGGTATTGGATTTTTATTGAAAATTTTCTTTAGACTTATTTTTCCAATACACTTATTTTATTGGGTGTTATAATGTGTTTCATGTCTAATTTGTGTTAAGTTATTTAAGGTGTTGTTATGGGACACAATTTCACAAGGATCTCACTGAATACATAACAAAATTTTTCTAGGACCTGCCTAATGATCCTAGACATATAGTGGTTTAGACTTTCGTGGTTTCCTAGATCTAGGGCAAACAATCTCTTTTACACCAAAGAAAAGTAGATTAACATACCTCTGATATGAAGGTTGTTCCTGTGTATCCTAGCTGGTGTAGATCTGAAGTTCTAGCTCCAACTCTTGTCAACTACTTCATGTACACAAGCAACAAACAATACCAATCTTCTTCTTTCTCTAGTGTTAGAAATAATCAATGTCTTAGATCTAATTTGATTTATCATTCTTACAATCAAATCCAAACATCTTGCATAATCAACATAAACATTTGGGGATTTTTTCCTGATAGAGCACTACTAGGGTTTGATAGTTGTGGCCCTAGCAGAGGACAACATGAGCACCAAAGGGGGGGCAAGGGGACCCCCTCATACAAACAGGAAGTGGTGGACAAGGGGAAAGGGCCAAGAGGCGTAGGTTTCAAGGCACCAATGACAAGCACTTCGAGATTAGACCTAGAAAAAGGTCAGGAAAGGAACCAGGGCAAAAGCGAGTGCATGTGGGAAGAAGTTAGAGAAACCCAGAGTGAAGTGCAAGACACAGCGAAGCCAAACGGGACAGAAGGGCGCAACCTGTGTAAACCCAAAACAACAATGATACCCAAGGTGATACTGAAGAATCCACAAACACAACTCTATAGGGACTAGATGAAGACACATGCTCTAATCTGCAAGTTTATGGGCTTATGGCCCACATAAAGAACGTTGCGCAATTGGATTAAATATCACTGGAAGCCAAGCAGAGAAGTGGAGCTCCACTTGGGCTCGAAAGGCTTCTTTATAGTAGTATTCATGAACTTGGAAGACATGGATAGAGTCTTTGAGGGGGTGAGGGGGGGGGGCATACTTCCATGCCTCAACAAGACTGTACATGCGACCATGGAAGGAAAATTTCTCCCCAGAAAAAGAGACCTTCGAAAAGGTGCCAGTCTGGTTGAGATTTTATTCCTTACCATTAGACTACTGGTTGCCCTCTACTTTCGAAGCAATAGGAAACCAACTGGGGAAATATGTGAAGACCTCATAAACCACCCTAAAAGGGAGATATACATCTTATGCAAGAATCTGCATAGAGATGGATATATCAAGAGCACTACCAAAAGCCATAAGTCTGGAATTCAGGGATGAGGAATGGATCCAAAACATAGATTACGAACAGATCCCCTTCAGATGCAGAAGACGTCATGAACATGGACACCTGATCAGATAATTCTCTCTTAATAAAAAACAGGAAGCGGAAAGCCCCAAACCACAATAGGATGAGGATGGGTTTATAAAATCGAACCCCAGAAGAAGAGCAAACAAAAAGCAGAGTAAAACCCCAACAGGAAGTAACTCGGAGACCTGAAATAAAACATAAGAAAGGGAAAAAACCAATAAAGGGGCAGAAGGCGAAAAGGAATCGGCAAAAACTCAAGAAGCTAGAGAACAAGCAACAAATGAGCCCATCGATTGGCCAAGTAACAAGAAGGAACAGGGGAGTAGCGTAACCCCGATGGATGGAGAAACCAAAGACGACAACACCCCCATGCAAGAAGCAGATGGAGATGCGGAAATGACCCCAAGCGAAGTAGGTACAAAAGATCCTAATCTCAGAGACCTTTTGGAAAGGGAAGGGATAGATCTCCCAAACATACTGGCGCAATGGAAAAGAGATGGAGTAGACAATATACCAACATAGCAACTATACTGCTTTCAATACCTGTTTCTCCAATGGGAGGAAGCCAAAGCCAGAGTACTAAAGATCACACACGGGGTGATAGTACACCGAGGATTCAAAGCCGACGAAGGACAAACACAACCCTCACCCAAGCAGATGAGGAGGAAAAAAGGCAGGAAATCATACAGCGTATCCCTACAGGAGCTTGGAGCACTACTGATAAACTCGGGTAAGATCAAGAAACTCTTCCCCAACTCCCCACCACATATTTAAATGAAGGTTATAACTTGGAATATAAGAGGCCTAAACAACCCGAGAAAGTAGAGAATCCTTAAAAATAGACTAAAGAAGGAACAACCAGATCTCTATTTCATTCAAGAGACAAAATGCACTATAGACAGAATTGAGGCAATCAATAAACAACAATGGCGCAAGTACAAGACGGTGGCTATCGGAGGCCACCAAATGGCAAGAGGTATTCTCACCTTGTGGAACCCACAAGTGCTGAGCCTAATAGCAGCCAAAGTGACCAGGAACACACTTATGGTTAGCATGCAAATCATTGGAAACACGGAGGTGATTCTATGCACTAATGTGTATGGACCCCAGGTGTCAGAGGAAAAGAGAAGAATGATACTGGACCTAGAAGACCTTAAAACCCGATCCAACAACCTCCAATGGATCCTGGCAGGGGATTTCAACATCATCACGTCACTTGCGGAGAAAAAATGAGGTATAATAAGATTGGATAGGGATGCGGAAGAGTTCTCAAAGTTCATAGACACAATGGAGACAATAGACCTCAAAACTAATAATGGTCAGTTCACCTGGAACAATAAATGGATGAACCCGTATCAGGTAGCAACAAGACTCGACATATTCCTAGTATCAGAGTCAATCATTATGCAGGGACTAACCTTAGATTGCAGCATCCTTCCCTGGGGGGGATCTGATCACTGGCCAGTCCAACTGGAAGCAGGCTTCCAAACCACACTAAAGAATAGACCCTTCAGATTTGAGAAATTTTGGATCCGAACACCTGACTTTCAAAGAAAGAATCAAACAATGGTGGCGGGAGGAGAAACCAGAGCAAGGGAGAAGGATGTTCAAACTTTATAAGAAACTAAAGTACATTAAATATAATCTCAAGGAGTGGAACAATGACACATTTGGAAATATAAACCAAGATAAACACAACATAGAAGAAAAAATAAGAAAACTCCAGGAAACCTGCATAACGGAGGGCTATACGGAGGATCGGAAAAAGGAAGAGATCCAGATGCCCCAGGAATGGGAAGCTAGATGCCAGCAGGAAGAAACTCTTTGGCAACAAAAGTCCCATATCAGATGGCTAAGGGAAGGAGAGCGGAACACCAAGTTTTTTCATAGAACAACCATGGCCAGAAGATCCCATAACAAAATCTTGAAGATTAAGGACCAGGATGGAATAGAGCGAGAGTCACATAAGGAGATCGAAACTACTCTGGTAAACCACTTCCATGAGATAGCCCAGGAACCCAACCAAGATAGAATGGAGGCCATCCAAAGGATAACCTAGCGTATCCCCCGCTTGGTCACCGAGGAACAAAATAACAACCTAAACAAACCTATTTCTAAGGAGGAAATTGACCAAGTGATCCAGGAAATGCCCAATGGGAAAGCCCCAGGTCCAGATGGCTTTACAATGGAGTTTTTCAAAGCCTGTTGGGAAATCATCAAACACGACATTTACAGGGTGGTGGAAGACTCTAGAAGATCAACCTCCATTCTAAAAGTGTAAATTCTACAATGATTACCCTAATCCCCAAAGGAAATGAAGCCAAAACCCTTTACCGTTACATACCTATAGCGCTATGCAATGTGGTTTATAAGATAATCTCCAAAGTTATAGAAAATAGATTGAAACCCCTTCTACCCACTCTGATCTCACAAGAACAGGCAGACTATGTGGAAGGAAGACAAATAATGGAAAATATCATCCATGCCCATGAGCTCATCCACACCCTGAAGCTTCAGAAGAGAGGGAGAATGTTAATACAACTAGACCTAGCAAAAGCCTATGAAAAAATTAGTTGGCACTATATGGTTAAGATATTGGAAGCCTTTGGCTTCACCCAACATTGGATCAGCTGGATATTCATCCTCGTGTCCACAACAAGCTACTCGCTCCTAATAAATGGAGCCCCAGCCAAACCTTTCTAGCCCATTAGAGGCATCAGACAAGGAGACCCATTGTCCTCCTTCTTGTTCATTCTGATGATGGAAGGCCTCAGTCGAAGCATAAAAAGCGCAACAACAGCAGGTGAAATAACATGCATCAAACCTTTCGAAAATTGCCCTACTTCCACACACCAATAGTTCATAGATGACACTTTACTTCATGGCATACCCACGGTCAAGGAAGAAAAAGCCTACAAATGAATCCTATAAGAGTTTGGGGAAGCCTTGGGTGCAGAGATCAACCACTTCAAATCTATGATCTTCTTCTTCAATACCAACCCCTCAATCCAAAGAAATTTGGCCAATATCTTGGGCTTTGAACGCAAATCACTCCCAACCAAGTACCTGGGCATTCCCCTGACAGGTAAAGCTTACAAAATGTCAAATTGGGAAGGAATAATCAACAAGTTATAGGAGCGGTTAAAAAACTGGACGTACAGATCCCTCAACCTAGCGGGAAGACTTATTCTGACCAAGTCTATTCTGCAAGCAATTCCAACCTTTATGATGTCCGTTTTCCCAACCCCCAAGGGGATACTACAAAAAATAAGAACCATCCAAAGGGACTTCTTGTGGCGAGGAGTGGAAACAAAGAAAAAATGGGCCCTGGTGGCTTGGGAGAAGGTCTGTAAACCAAAAAGCAAAGGAGGCTTGGGGCTACAAGACTCGCAAGTGACCAATGATGCCTGCGGAGCGAAACTATGGTGGCGCTGGGTCAAAGAAATTACTACACGTTGGGTAAACCTATGGAAGTCAATGTATGCCCCGAACATAAGTGACCAGGACAAAATTCGCTTCAGAGGCACCAGGGAGGGATCAATCATCTGGAACCTAGATTGGTGCAACAAAGCCTGGATCTAGACACATAGCTTTTGGGATGTAAGAAATGGCAGAACAACCAGATTCTGGGAGGATGTCTGACAACAGGAACCTAGAATGGAGAAACTGGACACGGAGGATCTCCAACAGGAAATGATCGCGCAAGGTAAAACCAGAGTCTACCATTAATGGAGACAAGAAACAGATCGCAACAAATGGAGAATTTGGGACACTCTCACTCCACAAAATAGAGACCAAACCGGAACAACAGTAAAAGAGGTGGAGGAGGAATTGGGGAGACGAAAAATTGCAGTCACGAAAGAAAATGACCAATTGAGATGGGGACAAAAAGACGTCGGGGAATTCAAACTAAAATAAGTCCGACATTGTATCGCAGACCATGACCAAGAAGACCTAATGTAACAATGGGATAAGCTTTGGAACAACCCCCACTGGCCAAAAATAAAAATTTTCCAATGGTTAATACTCCACAACCGAATCCTAACCTGGGAAAACCTAAGGAAAAGGGGATTCATAGGCCCATCCAGATGTCACCTCTATCAATCTAAGGAAGAAACAACGAACCATCTCCTCGACGAATGCATCTACACAACAGAGATTTGGGACTGGGCGACAGGTATATTTCGACAATCCAATAGGATCGGAGGTAACATCTCCGCAACTATCAATATCTGGAAAGAGAACTACAATGAAAATGAAGAGGTGAATCTCTATTGGACCCTCATTCCAGGAATGATCATATGGGCAATATGGAAAGAAAGGAACCGACCATCTTCAGGAACGAAAGCTGGCTGGAAGGGAAGATCAAGGAAACAGTCATCTCCATGACGAGAGAAACAGTGCAGAGCCGCAACTGCCAGACAGGAAGAGTGAAACTCACATACCAGGACTCCCAAATCCTAGAATCTTTCCACCTGAAAGACGGATGCAACCCCAGTCAAATAAGAAAGATACCGCAACTCCAAGTAGGCGAGCGCAACTGGAAACCACCACCAGCAGGATCCCTCAAGCTAAATTTTGACGGGGCGTCAAAAGGTAACCTAGGATAGACATGCATGGGAGGAGTAATCAGGGAAAGTGAGGGAAACATGATCCGGCTGTACTCTGGGAGTATGGGAAACTCAACCAACAACGCTGCAAAATTCAGAGCCCTGGAGACCGGCCTCGAGATTCTAAGCCGCGAAAGGATGATAAACGCCATAGTGGAAGGAGATTCCATGTTGGTTATCAACATAGTAAAGAGACTCCAAAACAATAGCAAAGTGGGAAAAATTTAGAGGCACTGGTGCTTGGCACATTCCCTGCAAAAAATTCAGGAGCACTTGTAGACGGGGATCACAGTGGAGTTGCGCTGGGTACATAGGTCAACAAATGGACTGGCAGACAAAATAGCTAACGAGGGGGTCAACAAGGAAGGACTAGAACTTGACACTATCTAGAGTAACATCCTGAATGGTTAATTCAGAACAGATTGCATCCAACTAGCGGCAAAAGACCATGATGAAAACCAAGGTACGGACCACCACATCGAGGACAGAGGTGCAGGGATAACTGAAGGGCACATAGGAACCGGGAAAAATCCGATAGCTCATCACTCAAACATTAGTTACATTGCAGACCCAGTTCACACAACAGAAGGAGGTATGACACCACGGTCCTGTCAATAGGAAGAAGTATAGGGGTTGTTCGTGGGAAAGTAGAAAAGCTAATCAACAGGTGACAAAGGACGAAGGACAAAAGGAGTTTCCATGGTCAAGTATGGGTACACCTCACCCAAGTACAGATACGGGGAGTGGTACTGAAGTGGATAGAGAAAAGGATTGGCACAAGGATTATGACAGGGTTCCTAAGAGCACACATACCGGGACAGTGAAAAATGACCCGAAGGGACCCCTTTATGGGTGGCCCATGATTTCCAGGACGAGCCCACAGCCAGGGAAATCCCATAAGAAAAGAAAAACTAGGAATAGCCACAAATAGGAAAGAAGCAATTATAGAGGCCATCTTAACTACAAGGAAGGGGCGAATAGGAACAAGAGAAGAACCCAAGGCAAAAGCCACCACAAACAAGCTGAGATGGTATGAATGAAGAAAACCCATAGTAAGAGAGCCCCCCAGGGGAAAGAACCTCCAAAAATCTCCCGAAGGATTACAAGGATTGAGCAAGCAGCCATAGAATCCAAGGGTACCTTTCTTACGCAGTTCGATCCAAAGGGAAAAGCGATCATCACCAAGTGGGAGAAAGAAATCAACACCACATGCAAGGGAAAAGCCTGGAAGGAACCAATTCAGGAAGCAGACAGAATAAGGGACTTAGGGGCCACACAAACCAGAACAACCCTCTACCACAGAACGGTGGAGGAGGCCTGGTGAACAAAGATGTTGATAGGCAAGATGAGCTCTAACCGAGAAGAGACCAGTAGGAAGGCTAATAAGGACCACAAACATTTGCTCACAGAAATACTGAGTTGCCTCAACAACCTGGAGGCCACTGCAAAATGATTAGCTGAGGACCAGAGGAACCAGAAGGAGAAAATGGAACGAATGGCAAGCCAATTCCACCTTTACCTACGCTATGTCCACCACATGGACATCATGCCAACAGACTAGAGAGGAACACCAACTTGTATTAGAAAGACATGCACAGTGGTCTAGAGGAATAAGAACAAGGAAAGAAAGAATGGAGACGAAAGATACCCCATCATCCTGGACTATCGTCGGTTCAGCCCCGAGTCAAGTTGTTTTCAGTGTAGGTGCAACCCCTTTTATGATTATGTCTTTTATGTATATGCTCTTGTTTAGTTTTTCAAACTGGTTTTCGAGAGACTGGGTTGGTTTCCCATGGTGGCGGCCCAACCTTACCCCCTGATATCTTAGACAACACAACTCCGAAATACCTGATCTGGTTTCATTTTTGGTAGATCAAGGGATTCCCCCCATTTTTGTATCATAACCTCTTTGAGTAATACAGGAACTAACACTCACTTACAAAAAAAAAAAACACAAACATTTGGGGAAAACCATTGATCTATTAATATAATAGAGAACTTACATCAAAACATACTTTTGTAACGATGCCATTCTCCCTTGACTCATTTCTCCTTGTTTCTCCCTTCATCTTCTTGGTCAGGCTAGGCTCTCTGACTTCTGATTGTGATGGACATGACAATCACCTTTGCAAACAGACATCATAACAATACTCTTGATTCTTCCTTCTCTTACCCCAAGCTTTCTTTTGTTATATATCTATTTGGAAGAGGCTTGAGAGAGCTTGTAGATATTGTAGAGGCCACTAGAGACTCAAATGTTGTGAGTTCCTAGGCCCTTGACATGAGGATACAACTCATTCCTCGCCTATCTCATAGTAACTCCATGAATCTAGAATTTTTATAGATCATCACATGTTGAACTACTGCCAATGTGCGATGGTCATTGCGTGTTGAACCCTATTAGACCTATGAGGACCTCCAAAAGGGGGCTAAACCTTAGGCAAAACATGTGTTTAGCCTTGCATCATCTTATGAACTCCCTTCTGGATTGTAGGGTTGAAAATAAGGCTATAACATATGCCCCCTAATGTGTGAGGTTAGAAAATGAATAGATGGTCGACACACATTACAATAAAATAACGTCCATGTGAGGCAACGTGAGGAGAGAGCATAAGAGATTCGAAAATCAAAGAACTCCTGCAATCAAACACCAAGGATGAGAGCATAAATATACCATCCCTTAGGTAGAAATACTCAAACTATGAACGAGCATGGCTGCCAAACAATGCACTATGGATCCATGATATGAAATGATAAACCATGGCCATGAAATAATATATGGTGGATCCATGTCATCAATAAGACCGTATCCACGAGACAATACAATGTCATTCTACATCATGAACACAATCATAGCCACCAAAAAATACAATGTGAATCTATGGCACAACATATAGATATAAAAAAGACAATGAACATTAAGGAGAGTGCCCCCGAAGTCTTCAAAGTACTCATATACAAGTGATATACTCCATCGCAACTTGGGAGGGGATGTTGTAAAGGAATGATGTGTCCCCAAACCCAAGGTCTTTGTCCCAAACCATGATGGTACGATTCTACAACATGCGAATACATGAGTTGATGTTGAGCATGGTAGAAACCATCTGATTACCAGTCATTGATGTATATCGTTAACAGCCATGATGGGACCCATCGATGATGAAGATGGACCCCAAGGCACCTAGTACAATCTAACGAGTGTGAATAGAGGATCTAATGTCAAACACTCTTAGAATCAATCGATCATGAGTCATTCATGAAAACCCACTGTCGATCGTGAGGAGACCTGCCACTGATGACTGCAAGCTCCAAGGTACTAGTTGGTTTCTATATCCCTCTCCTAGATAATGTGCTGAAGTTGATAGGAAGAGATCTGTCGAACGAGGGCCTTGATGTATCCCCCATCATTTGACATGAAACATACACCAAGAGATGATGTGAAGAGAGAGTACCACTAAGTAAAACTGACACAAGGATGGTCGAATCAGGATTAAACTTCCCTTGAGCATATAGCACGAAAGAATAGTGATTTGGCATCCAAATACAAGAGATGGAAAAATATAGTGTAACAATGTAGGAGGCATTGAAACACTCTCCCTAGTGTCTGGAAGAGTAACCAATCGAAGGATTCTCTTTGACTAATATTACTGATACAACTCCTATGCAAGCTAAAACCCAATTGTATGATGAGGACTCAAACATGTGCCATGTTCAAGGGCGAATCAACTGACATTTCCATTTTGAGAATGGTGAAAACCCCCCACTCTTTTTTGATTTTTGATTTTGTATTTTTTGCTTCCTTCATGGTTTAACGAGCGCGAAAGAGGAATAAAAGTATGCTCGGTCTCCTTCATGGTTTACCGAGCATGAAAGAATTATGCAAGTAAGATCAATATGTATCTTTTTCATGTTCTTTTACGAGTCCAAAAAAGAGATAAAAGTGTAATTGATGGGAGAGAATGAGTGGCTTAACAACATGCTCCTATGTTCCAAGTGCATGGCACTGACCTAAGCAAGATGAATGCAAATGGTAAAATCAAGTGAGATCCACTCTGAGTAGCGGTTCTCTCCTTGAGTAGGTGGATACAAAACAAAGGCCAAATAATGCAAGAGGCGTATGGTCAAGGATACTACAATAACAATACAGAGGATATGGACAAACAATAGCGCAATGGTAGGAGGCATGACGCAAACAACAAATGCATAAGCGACCATGAAGCAAAAATAAAATTTTTGGGAACCCTCGTAGGATATGGCTAGGTTATAGACGAAGAGAGAAGAATGGGGCTCAAGTTCAAGTCATGGAAAGGATAAAGGAGGGCTTTCGGGTTGATGGGAAAAAGCAGCAGGGGCACTGGATGGAAATCTAGGTGCTAACTAGGGCGCCCATGAAGGGTAGGCACTATTGAACCAGTTATGACTTGCAAAAGGAATTGTTAATGTTGCAACCGACTATGATTGAACTTAAGGAATTGTGATGGTAGAAGGGACGGTTAATAATGCAAGGCAGTGAATGCAGGGAAACACATATCCCTATATCCCAGTTCAGAAACACGTACCTCAAGTTCAGTGGATGTCTCCATATTCATAATAAAAACATCCTTGTAATCCTGTCAAAACATGTAAAATATATTTTGAGGGTCATTTAAAGTAAAAATGACATTAGAATAATAATGAGCTCAAATAATTAATAAAAACCCACTTGGTCTCATGGTGAAAAATAATTTTTTATTTCCCAAAAAAGTTATAAAAGGAAACTCACCTTGGTAAAAAATCATTCTTCATTTTCCAAGAGAGGAGTGTGGAGAGTCTTGTGGAGAAAACCCTCTTCCAAGAGTAGGTGTCGATCTCATTGTAGAGATTCTTCTCAAGTCTGTATCTAGCTATCAGATCCAGGTAAGCACTAGACATCCCTTTTTGATTTCCTTGTTGTTTGTCATTATTTTTTTTTTGGAAATGCGTAGTCCGCAGGCATGCTGAGTGATTGGTTGAGCCTGATTTCAGGGAATCATCGTGTGTTTCCTCGCAAAATTCACGCGAGGCCTCACATGACTCCTTCTGGGAGTCCCGTGATGACCGAGGAAGATTCCATGGTTAAATCTGTTGTGCGCACATGTTCTGGGGTTTTTCTGAACATGTTGTGTGTTTGGATGTTTTTAATCTAACAAGTTTGTGGGGTTTTTGTTTCCTATATGCAAACAACCAGACATCATGATTGAATGGAGGGAAAGAGCCCACGAGGCTGACGATTATGCTACCCAAGGGAATGCAACAACTCTAACATATCTCTATGAGTGTGGGTTGCTTAAGTTCTTCGATTGTTTGCTGCTGGGGTCCCATGAGTATTTGTTGTACCAACTCATTCGGTACTAGGACCCTGACCAAGAATGATTTATCATTCAGGGTAAATTTATGCAGATAGACATGGATGACATATAATTTTGTATTGGGATATCCTGAAGAGGCATACCATGGTGATTTGATTACTCACTAGGTGGAGATGAGCGTTCAATCATGGATTTCATTGAGGAGTAATATTGATATGGTTCACATAAGATGAGTGGGAATATCCCAATTCGAGATATTGTAGATCTACCACTCAAGGCCATACTTTTCTGTATCACCCAAGCTATGGGATCCATAGGTCCACATTCAACATCCAAGACCCATATGCAAATGGCCCTAATGTGCTAGATCCTACCATATTCAACTGGTGCGAGGGAGTCCTCGCGGATATGAAAACCTAACTATCCCGCTGCAAGAAAGGAAAATAGAAATAGTTCAGGTATGAATCCCTCTTGGTGACCATTTTCATGGGACGAGTGCCTCAATTGAGGCCCCATATAGTGATGGGAGAGCCAACTCCCTCGGACTCATGGATGATGTTGTTGGAAAATCACATGGGTAGAGTTCCAGGGGGCATCACCCAGATCAATACGAGGTGGGATTACATATTTGGTGGTGCCACCAAGTTGTCATCATTGAGGATTTCCCCTATATGGGGACTGAATTCTGATAGGATCCAAATATTTCTCTCCCCCTGAGCGAGGTATGGGGCCCCATGGGTAAGTTTGTTTTTTTTATATTTTGTATATTTCCATTTTTTTTTTGTATTTTTGGCATATATGATTTTTTTGGTGGGTGCATATTGACATAGTTTCATGTTTTGCAGATATAGAACTGGAGCGTTTGGAAGGATGGATCCAAGATCATCATTGGAGTAGTGATGAAGAGTTTTCAAGAAGGGAAGGAGGTGGTAGCAGTGAAGAACTACGTCGAGTGCATCAAAACATGGAGGGGATGACCATGGGGTTCCTCCCCTCGCCGGAGGAGGAGATGTTAGCACACCTATGACGACACACAGAGGGATTTTCTTTCCCGTTTCACCGACTTATCCAAAAGGTGGCTTAGGATATTTTGTGCTACAATGATGGTCAACATGAGGATTGACTAGCCAATGTCACCCCATTTTTTTTAATCAGAAACTAC
>JZKD02S2369673.1:715663-736943 GCA_000966675.3 Picea glauca
GCCTGTTTCTTTCTAGTTTGTGTCTAATGTTACATGAACTTATCATTAACTGATAGATCTGTTTTCAAGCTAATATCAATAGAGTAGGAAGTGGTCGTATCTTGTTCTGTCCACAGGATCCAGCGAGAAGCAAAGGATCGAAGCGCAACTAGGAGCATGCAGGGACAAACGTCAATAAAGAGGTACTTCTGTCATCCTTCCTTCCCACGTGTTAGCTTAGATATATTTGAAAGGAAGTCAATGTCCACGTTAAGCATTTTCTATCTAGAGTTAGGGTCAAGCTCTTAGAGGCGATCTGCCTGTCCGTAGGGAGATTTTCCTACAATACATTCCAAAAACTAGGTTTCCCATGAGAACTCTTATCCTTTTATAATATGAAAAGGATAGGGTGAGGAATTTATAATGATCCCATGAGACCAAATATACGAATAAGATCCAAACCGATCGGAGGCCACCTCACCCTCGAAGCTTCTATTTTAGAAGCATCGAGAAGCTTCTCTTTTTCCTTCGTACGAAAAATCGTCACACCCTTAACACTAAGAAAGGTGTGATGATGTCACATGCTACTGTGATGCAACCTGCAACGATCCTATATCATCGTACCCTTCACATTGAGCAAGGTGCGACTATCCCTCTTCATAAGGTTTTTACAAGGGAAAAGATAATTTCCATCTTTCAGGGAAAATGTGTCTTCATTCTTCTTCAGGGATTCAGGCCCTTAATCCTTCTAAAGACAAAGGATAGGTGTACATCATTAATGGTCCCAAGGGTGAAAACAATAATGTGTACCAGTGAACCCCCCAAAGTACGAAGTTAGAACAGAGTGATAGATGAAATACTTTGTCGAGTGTGTGTTGGGAACAAGGAGCATGTTGGTCAGAAACCTGCCAACAAACAAAGAAATACAATACAATAATATATCATCACTGAGGTAGGAATTCCCATGCTCAGAATACAAATGACTCAAAGTATAAATGCCGACATGCAAAGTTCCATGTCAAGTAAGAAAGTTCATTTCCACCAAACATACATTGTGGATCCATGCCATTATGACTCAGATATGAACATAGCCACCAAAAAATACATTGTGGATTGATGTGTAAAAGACTCAAATTTGAACATAGCCACGAGACATACACAGTGGATCTATGCAATAGTACAATTTGGATATACTCCAACGCAACCTTAATCTGTCAGAAAAGATTCAGGGTCTTCATATCGACCACTCTATAGTACAAATCTAACCATGTGAATACATGTGCTGAAGTCGAACATGGTAGAAGCCACTTTATTACCGGTCATTAATGAATACTGTTTTTTAACACCAGAATTTGCAACCTATTTCATAGGAATCAAGCATAATTGAGGTTTACCCTCAGGAGAATTATGGTATAAATCATGTGGCATTCTTCCCATGATTTCCAAAGGAAAAATGAAATGTTTGGGGTCTTAAAAGCTCCATCATCCTCCACTTCCTTCCACATGACCATCGCTCACTCGTTGTGCCATGCAATTTTGTGCCAAGCATTTCGCTCTACGTCACCCCTATGCATACGCTATCGGCCCACCACCTTCTGCGCCTGTATTGGTCATAGAAGAAGATTTGCATAACCTTGAGGCTTGACGCGCATAAGTCATTGACACCGTCTAAGAACATTCATGGGTGTCATGCCTCATCCTGATCCCGATGAAGGCAGTTACTAAGAATGAGAGTGGTGGTTGAGACCTTGCCTCAACACATAAATGGAAAGCCAGAAAGGATTGGAAGATTTGAGCTCGCGTCTGATAGAGAGCTGCATGTGAAGTCTGACAGAGAAGTTCCAGACGGAAGAGCTTGAGTATGACAACAAAAGTTTGTCTGCATAGTCTGAAAGAGCACAGGTCGACTGAAATATTTGAATGCAAAAATCCGATCACACTCCTGATGGTTGTAATAGTTCTTCTTATATATAGGCAGTTTTGATATTTTGTAAGGGTCGATGGTTGAGCTAGGCTCCCTTATTGTAATATTTTGATGAATAACTCTGGTTCTCTGATTATGTAACTTGATTTGAGACTTCTTGATTAATATAAGTCATCTTTCTTCTTCCATCTTATTTTCCTCTGATACTGAGAGAGTTCATGATTGACTAATTCACATGGATTGTTGTAATTGTATTATGATGAATGTTTGATTATAGTGTTGTTATAATGTCTTTCAGTTTCCTTGAAAATTTGAATTCAAGAGGATCTTGTTTTTGATTGTTTTCCTCCTTAGGCTACTGGAAGACATGATGTCCATAACATACCTCTACACTTTCTCACCAAAGACTTCCTCCTATTCACCTTTACTCCAACTTACTAATTGAAGTTGATACAAGACCTCAATTTCTTATGCATGCCAACCCAGTTTTCTGAGTTAGAACGTTATTATCTCAAGTCTTATGCATTTGACCCCCTTAAAACTCATTTACATTTACTGTACAAACTGATGGGTACTAGGCTTATTGTCATTACAGTCTGAGGGTGATTCCTAGTGCTAACATAAATGACAACATTACCGAGGATGGATTTGAGCAGATTGAAGAGATCCCTGGGAAGAATGACATATATCCAACTCTTGATGGTAAACAAGAGAGGGATACAGAAATTGAATGTAATCATCTACCCGACGACTCCACATCAGAGACTCCACTGGGGAGGATCCTATTGACAAAAAGATGAAGGGAATGACTAGGTATCATCTTATGAGATTTCTTCGTGAACTTATGTTGTTATTTATCAACTCATTTTTGTTTTTCCCTTCACATATAAAGAGGATCATATTTTTCTTTGTTTATTCGGTTGATCACCAACCTTCCTTTATATATCCATCCTTGAAAGAAGCAGACCTGCTTTCTTCCTGTGTTGTATATGCTGATATTATATCCTCAGCTTATCCTACTCATAAAGATGAGCTTCATATTGAAACCCCTCCTGAAATCAATCACCCTTGCAGCCCTGGGGAGGTTGAAACTGATCCACATCCTCCTCAAATATCATCACATCCCATTGTTACTGTTGAGCCTTTCCATCAGTGTGTTAAGCCTCATATTCATCCCACTATTTTTCAAACTAGAATCAGAGACAAGTTGTTTAAACCTCTAAAGCTTCCATATCATATCATCTTCATCCTTATCCTCTTGATTTCTTTAAGTATTTTCCTCATTTTTCTGGAGATGATCATGTTACAGCTGAGAGGCATGTGGAGGCTTTCAAGAATTTTATTGATCAGTTTGAGATAGTTCATGAGGATGTTACCATGAGGTTGTTTTCCAAATCCTTGTTAGGATATGTTGCTGTATGGTTTAGGGGTTTGGGAGATGACTCCATTGGTTCTTGGGTTGAGCTGTACAATGCTTTTTTAAAGTGGTGGGGTGATAACAAGTCCCTTGATCAGTACTAGGATGATTTTAATGCCTTGAGGAGAAGGGAAGAGGAAGCCTTGGCTATCTTTGACAGGAGGTTTTACAGTTTTTATCATAGTACCTATAGAGATTAGACCCACAAAGACTGTTTCCATGGTGTACTATGTCATGGCTCAACATTCAGAGCTTGTCCTTCTCCTGAGAGAAAGGAAATCTACATCTTTATCACAATTATTCATGGATGCTGAAGAAGTAGAGGAGAACCTCTGAGCTTGTGGTAGGATTCAAAGTTAGTATCATCTCAACTCTGAACGTAAGGTAGTTTTTACCTGCTATCCCTATGAAGAAAAGACTATGGATAATTTTGTCTTCGACATAGGTATCCATGAGCAACCCTGTCTTGATGAAAATAATGTGTATTAACAACTAGAAGCATCGATTACTAATATTCCTGAAATGGATATTTTTAACAATTATATTCTTGATGAAGTTACTGTTTTAAAGGTTGATCATAGACATGAAAGGAAACCCATTTTTGATGGATATTCTAGTGATGATGAGCAGCAAGATTATATTATATTTGATCACTACGAAGACAGTAAGGATGATGCAGAAGTTGGCCTTGTCACAGAAGACACAACCCGAGAGTTTGACCAGGACCAACCCTTAGTTGAGGCACGCGAAGAGATCTCTTATACACAACCAAAAGTAAATAAATAGTCATAAGTGGATCAACAACCTCCTACGCCCAACCTTCTTCCACTTGTACCTACAGTCCACAACAAACAAATTTTTGACCCACAGATGCCTGTGGATGTCATTCAATCAAGTGTGCTTGTAGAGGACATCAAGCCAACTGTCAACAACTTTGAAACAGTGAAGGTAACCTTTCATAATTTAATCATGTGTTGCCTTCAGTTTCATGACCCCGTCGATGAGTACATAAAGTTACACTTTTCAAATTCTTTGGAGCATGCAAGCTTGATATTTTTATCAACATTTGAAGGTAATATGGGTGATCATAAGAATGAAATTAGTCAGCTGTCATGCTTTCCCTGTATTTTATGGATCATTTGTAGTGAAGCGAAGGATTAAGTTATCAAACAATTTGAATGGCTATGGTGGAAGTTTTCTTTCACCTAGCATTTTGTAAAAGTCAGTTAACTTAGGTTTTGTACATAAATAATCTCCCTCAGGAGCATGTGTCTTTGCTTTCATTTTTAGAATAGTGTACGTGTCGACCATTTTTCTTCAATATGATGATTCAGAGCATGACTCCATAGCCCAACAACTAAGGCACTGGAACTACTTGTCCTTGGCATCTTGCAGGGAGCATGCCATCCCCTATGGAGCCAAACGTTAACACCATAATTTGCAACCTATTTCATAGGAATCAATCATAATTGAGGTTTACCCTCAGGATAATTATGGTATAAATCATGTGGCATTCTACCCATGATTTCCACAGGAAAAATGAAATGTTTGGGGTTTGAAAAGCTCCAACATCCTCCGCTTCCTTCCACATGACCGTCCCTCACTCGTCATGCCATGCAAGTTTGTGCAAAGCATTTCTCTCCACGTCACCCCTACGCATATGCTATCGTCCCGCCACCTGCTGCACCTGTATTGGTCATAGAGGAAGTTCTTCATAACCTCGAGGCTTGACGCACAGAATTCATTGACAACATCTAAGAACATTCATGGGTGTCAGGCCTCATCTTGATCTCGACGAAGGCAGTTACTGAGAATGAGAGCAGTGGTTGAGACCTCATCTCAACACATAAATGGAAAGCCAGAAAGGATTGGCAGATATGATCTCACGTCTAATAGAGAGATGCATGCGCAGTCTGACAGAGAAGGTCCAGTTGGAAGAGCTCGTGTTTGACAACAGAAGATTGCCTGAATAGTCTGACAGAGAAGACGTTGTTTGAAAACTTTGAATGCAACAATCCGATCACACTCCTGAAGGTTGAAACAATTTTTCTTATATATAGGCATTTTTGATATTTTGTAAGTGTCGATGGTTGAGCTAGGATCCCTTATTGTAATATTTTTGTGAAGAACTTTGGTTCTCTGATTATGTAACTTGATTTGAGACTTCTTGATTAATCTTTTTCAGCTCTCTTCTTCCATCTTGTTTGCCTCTGATGTTGAGAGAGTTCATGATTGACTGATTCACATGGATTTTTGTAACTGTATTATGATGAATGTTTGATTATATTGCTTTTATAATGTCTTTCAGTTTCCTTGAAAATTTGAATTCAAGAGGATCTTCTGTTTGAGTTTTTTCCTCCTTAGGCTGCTGGAAGACCTGATGTCCATAGCCGACCTCTACACTTTCTCACCAAAGTATTCCTCCTATTCACCTTTACTCCAACTTATTGAATGAAGTTGATACAAGAACTCAATTTCTTGTGCATTCCAACCCATATTTTATGAGTTAGAACATTATTATCTCGAGTCTTATCCATTTGACCCCATTAAAACTCATTTACATTTACTGTATAAATTGATGGGTACTGGGCTTATCCTCATTACAGTCTGAGGGTGATTCCTAGTGCTAACACCGTTAACAAGTGCGAGGGAAATCACCTTTGATGTCAATGACTCCCAAGGTATACCAGTACAATCCAACAGGTGCGGATTTATGAGATGAAGTCAAACACTTGATGGAGTCTCCCGATCAAGGGTCAATAATGAAAAGCCATTGTTGAAAGCGAGGAAACCTGCCATTGAGGCATGCAAGTTCTAAGGTAACAATTAGTTTCTAAGTCAAATTCCTGGATGATGAGCTGAAGTCGATAAGAAAAGACTCGACATAGGAGGGCTTTAATGTATCCCCCATCAATGACACGAAATAGGTAAAAATATTTGTAGATCAGAGTAACAAGTGATTCAGGACTGAATCAGGGATGGTCGACACAATATAAGGCTTAAGGACTGCAGAAATGACCAACACAATAGAAGGCTTTTCGGGTTGAACTTCTCTTTGAACATATTGACGACACAACAACTATCTTGGCAACACTGAATCAACAAAAGGATCATAGACCAAATTGTAATCTTATAAAGGAGTATGATCAAGAGACAAGAGGATTTTCCAACCTAGACACAAAGCGAGTGAAAGGGTGTTATGTTCAAAAGTGACTCTTCCATAGAATACAGGTTTAGACACGTTTCTTTCCCAAATTTCCCCCACCATTTCTGGCGAGTACCTCTTTATTTTTACACAAGCTTAAGGAGGATAACATATGCTTGAACTGTAAGTTCATCCTTTAGATGAGTCCCTCGAAGTATGTTTAACGAACCCTAGGAAGGAGTGGTTCAGTCCCATATGGGCCTTTCAATGTTTGTTTTACGAGTCCAAAGAAAGACGACTTAGTGGTCTTTTCATATTTATGGAGTTTGAAAAGAAATTAAAAAGGACTCCATAATTTTTTCTAATCATGCTTGATTAGACCGTTCCTTTTTCATAAAGTAGTCTAATGAGACCAAAAAAGAGATAAACTGCTTCTCAACAGAAGTTTTCTTCAAATACTTTAACGAGCGCGAAGAGAACAAGATCGCTCGACAATATTTTCATGTTTAGAGAGTCTGAAAAGAGATTAAAGGGAACTCTAGGGGGTTCCTTTTTTTGTATAACCTTTACGAGTCCGAAAAAAGTGATAATAATTTACTCGATTACATTCTCAGGTATTTACGAGCATGAGAAATAAAAAATACTAAGCTCAGGATTGTTTTCATTTTTACGCAATCTTAAAACAAAACAAAACTATGCTTGGGATAGATTTTATTTTTACACAAGCTTAAAACTAAACAAAACTATGCTTGGACCCAGTTTCATTTTTATACAAGATTGAACCAGAGGAAACTATGCATGAGGTAGATGCTAGCAAGAAACCCCCCCCTATGGCTACACCAGGGTTTACAATGTAGGCAGATCAATAATCGTTTAAAAGTCTCCCACTTCTCTAACTACCCCAAACATACCCTAGACTTATGCAAGAAAAGTAAAATAAGAAGGATCCGGTAACTGTACCTTTACTCCATGTCTGGTGTATATCCTCTCGCGCTTGAAGGATCCGCTGACTGCAAACCTCCTCCCAAGGTTGGCTTGCATTCAAAGACAAATAAACAGGGAACTACAAGCATACATTTCATACATAAATAAGGGTTAGATATTAGAATAAAAACATAAATCAAATGGAATCATTTGACATATCATGTTCTGGGACGGGAAAATTACTTATTTGATTGATAATACAATGATTACTTACAACAAGTACCGGTTGTTAGCACATAATCTTGACAGGGTCTTGTGAGTCTGTGTTTTCTACCTGAGTCTATACCCTTGCCCCATTTTTATCTATTTTTGTCGGCCATGTTCTTATCTTTCCCCCTTTGTAGTCGACATAGCTGTTTTCTGTTTGCCCTTTTTGTTTTGAACACTCACTCCCTCGGCCTCTGTCACTAATCCTTTTGTTTTTCCTATCCCTCTGCCAGTCATCCGAGTAATTATTCACGGGCCACAGTCGTCAACACCAAGCGCAACACTTGAAGCGTTTTAATGTGGCCTTAGTTCAAGTGAGCGATAAAGATCAGTGTTCAACGGTGGAGATCCTTCAAGAAGATCATATCGATGGCCATCAGGTGATCAGGACCATTCAGTTGAATGAGGAATAACATCAGGCAGAGTCGCAAAATCACTATGTCATCCTACCTGTCGATCCTGGGAAGAACATGTGGTACAGGATCCGTGTTTCAATGACTCGCATAATGGAGCAGTCGAAGGGCCGAGTCGCAAGGACTCATGAAACATGAAGTCGTGAAGTGATCAAGGCCATCCAATCAAAGGGGACATGTGGCACCCGATCCGAGCGTCGCAATTTCATGACTCAGGGTTTTGAGAATGGAGCACATCATGAGTTCGCGAAACGTGAAATCATGACACACCTAAGAGTTAGGCCCATGATCATATCCCAGATTCATATGGAAAGAGAGGCCAAAGAAAGGTAACCACTTGGATAAATGATGGGTGGCTGAGGCCATTTGAGGAACTGATTGTGGCCATCAGATTCGAGGCAAATCCAACCATTGATCCAGATGGGCATTTTCGCTATTTTGGGTGTCGGGATATTTGAATTCAAGAGGAGTGAAAACTCCTGAAATGCAAGACCCCAAAATTTCATAAGTACGAGGTCACGACCCGTGGTCACATGGGACAAAATAAAGGGACCTGCGCAAAGGATCAGAGCACCCAAGTTGGTCATATAAAAGGATCTGTGTGGCCTCGAGGCACCATAATTGACTTGAAGGAGTTGTGAGCTCGCTTGAGACATTCATGGGCATTAGGCCTCACCCTGATCACAATAAAAGTAGTTAATTAAATTGGGGAAGGTGGTTGAAACCTCGTTTCACCACATGGGAAATCTAGCCGTGGAGGGCAGTCTGTCAGCCAAAATTTCTTTGTCATGGATTTTCTTGTGAAGCCCATACCGATCTGATCTTGCGTCTGATAGAAGAATGTAAGTGCATCCTGACAGGAGAAGACTTAGACGCCAAGATTTAAATTCAATGACTAGAGTGCGCTTCTAAGGGGATCAAGTTGCTTTGAGTATATATACTCAGTTTTTCTATTTTGTAATGGTCAATGGTAGAGCAAAGCTCGTGTATTGTAAAACCTCTAGCTTCTGGTTATGTATCTGTATTTGAGACTTCTTGTTTAATGTAAGTAAACTTCCCTTCATCTCTTGTAGAAACTGTGTTAAAACACTCGGGAATGGGTGATCCAGTCGAGAGTAGTTACGTTTTTGTGATGTGTGTTTGATCACAGTAACATCGCCACCAGTTTTAATCAGCTTCTTGTGTTTTATTTTCCCTCAGATACTGGGAGATCGGGCATGGATTTTCCAGTCGATTTGTTGTGACTACTTTGTGATGTATTATTGATTTCAGAGTTGTTATAGCATTTTCAGTTCCCTGAAGTTGCGAATTTGACATGATATTGAATTTGAATCTTTTCTTCCTTAAACTGCCAGATGACCGGATGTCCCTAGCAGATATTTTCACTCTCCTCAAGTTCTCCCCCCTACTCACAAATATACCAAACTTACTGACTGAAGTTAGACCAAGACCTCACTTACTTGTGCTTTCCGGCCCAGTTTTTTGAGTTAAAGCGATATAATCCCGAGTTTGCATCCATTAGACCACCTTTAAATTTATTCATTGTGACATAAAACTCTGATGGGTATTGGGCTTAACTCTGCCGCAATCTAGAGGTTACTTCTGGTGCTAACATTTTTGGCGTCGTTGCTGGGGTCGAAATTGAAGATTTTTCCTGGGATTGAATGACAAAGCTTACTAGTTCTGAAGGTGCATAAAAAATTAGTATATCAAAGATTGCAACTATGCACCTAGCGACTCCACTGCGGTGACTCCATTGTGGAGACTCCACTGTCTCGACTTTGGTGTTTCAGTGTGACTTCTTTTGGCTACACCTGGTAGCCCCTGAGAGAACACAAAGATCAGAGATGGTATTTGATGGTGGACAAAGACCAGACACACTCATTCTTCATATCATTCACCTAGAGAATCCACTCTTAAAGGATCGATTGGCAACTACACTGGGTCAAAATCGACAAAATCCTGGCTCGAAGGTTTGCTCCCTTTATTTGCCTATATTTAGAAAACACAGAGATGAAAATCCTGTCGAGCATCTTCATGAGTTTCATGAACTCATGCATCAATGGGAGATACATCATGAGGATGTATTAATGAATATGTTTATGTTCTCATTAGATGGGGATGCTCATGAGTGGTTTCGATCGTTGCCCCTAGATAGCATCCCCTCCCTGAGAGAGTTTCATGCAGCTTTCAATAGACACTATCAACAGTTTTATTCTTGCAAGTTAGTTTTTCATAATTGTTGTGAAGAATATAAAGACGGTGTTCGAGGTATGACTATTTCAAATGAAATATGTGAGGACGGAAGCCATGAGAATGAAGGATATACCTCAGAGGAATTGATGGAGATGGTAAAATATCTGTCTGCAAGGATGGAGGGATTGGAGGAAGATTTTTCTTGCCGCTCTTGCAAAGAAGATGCAGAGGATATTCCGGTCCTTAAAACAAAGGTTTTTGGCATCCTTGATTATGATGAAGAGGCGATGTCAGATACCGACCAAGAAAAAACATATTTTGGCATATATCCCAGTGAGGACGATGAAAAACATAGCTCTTTCATGGTTCCTGATTATAGTGATTGTGAAACTGATCCCGAGGAAAGCCATGAAGGAGAAAATGAGCCATATCTCTCATCTATCTTGGTTCAGAAATTTGCCCCTTTCAATTTCTCAGCCATATATGGTTATCCACATCCAGTGCTGGCTATAAATGAATGAGATGATTATCTTTCGAGATTCGGAGGAAGCAAGCATGACCATCCCGATGAGCACTTATTAAAATTTCATGCATACATGCTTGAACATGGCTTCTTTCACGAATATGTTTGGATCAATATGTTCTGTTTTTCTCTCTTGAAGATGCTCTTGGATGGTGTCTATCTGTCCCTGCTGCTAGTATACATTTGTTGAAGGATTTTCAAAATGATTTTAGTTCGTATTATGGGAAGATTTACTCGGCTCATCTTATTTTTGATGACTGTTGTAAGAGGTTTTCACTCCACATTCTGCAGATGATAGAGTGTTCCTCGTGTGATGAGTCTGGTAAAGATATGATTGAGAGAGAAAGCAAGGATGAAAGTGAGTATCTTGAAAATACAGATGAAAAGTTTTCTTTGTCTATTTCCCAAGAAGAAATCCTTCCAGATGTGATTGATGATAGCGCTGATGATGGCATAACTATGGATGGATTATTTTTCGCCCCTAGTACACCCGCTGTCTCATATTTAAAAGAAGAAATGGTTGAAGAAAAGAATCAAGATATCGCTCTTTTCTCTTTGCAAGATAGAAGAGTTCTGTGCTCACCTACCCCTGAAGAGTGTTCAAAATTAGAAAGAAAAGGCTGCCAATATTCTTATGAAAGTGAAATATCCTACCAAGAGCAACATGATAAAGAGAAAGAACCATCCATGGATATACATGAAAAGACTTCTTGCTCTCAGCTAGCAAATGTTATCGGAGCAGACAAGGGAGAAATGGAGGAGCTAAAGGTGTAGTTTATCTCCTGTCTTGAACCTGCAAATGAGCAAGTATCACTTGGGATCAACTGACCCGCATCAGTCCTCTACCCACCTGTACACTCTGAGAACATCGAACGATGGGTGAGAAACCAGGAAGCGCAGGAGGTAATTTCTTTCCAGTTGATCTTTTCTGATTATAAATTATGTGACCTCTTGGGGTTGTATATGGAGCTACGTTTTCCAAAAGAACTGGAGCCTGCAAGGCTATTCATATTATCACCACTTAGGGGTATGGTTGGTATTCCAAATCACGTTCTCATTCTTCTGTCATACTTCCCTTACCTTTTGTGGATCAATTGTAGTGAAGAGAAGGATTATATTACCAAGCAATATGGGTGGCTATGTTGGAAGTTTGATTTCACCTAGCGTTTTGTAAAAATCAGTTAGCCTAGGATTGTACATAAATAATCTCTTTCTGGAGCCCATGTGTTTGTTTTTGTTTTTAGAAAAAGCAATGTACATATTTCCCCATTTTATTCTGTGAAAGTTTTGAGCTAGACTCCACAACCCAACACTAAGGCAATGAAGCTGCGGAAAGAGTTCTTAGAGCCTCACAGGGAAGAATCTATCCCCCATGGAGCCTAATGTTAGCACATAATCTTGTTAGGGTCTTGTGAGCTTGTGTTTTCTACCCGAGTCTGTACCCTTGCCCCATTTTTCTCTATTTTTTTTTCGGACATGTCCTTATATTTCCCCCTTTGTAGTCGGCATAGCCATTTTATGTTTTCCCTTTCTGTTTTGAACACTCACTCCCTCGGCCTCTGCCACTAATCCTTTTGTTTTCCAAATCCCTCTGCTAGTCATCTGAGTAATTGTTCACGGGCTGTAGTCATCAACACTAAGTGCAACACTTGAATCATTTTAATGTGGCCTTAGTTCAAGCGAGTGAGAAATATCAGTGTTGAATGATGGAGATCCTTCAAGAAGATCAGATCGATGACCATCGGGTGATCGAGACCATTCAGTTGCATGAGGAATAATGTCAGGCAGAGTCGCAAAATCGCGATGTCATCCTAGCCGTCAATCCTGGGAAGAACAAGTGGTACAGGATCAACATTTCACTGACTTGCAGAATGGAGCACTCAAAGGGCCGAGTCGCAAGGAATCGTAAAACGTGAATTCGCGAAATGATAAGGGCTGTCCGATCAAAGGGGATGCGTGGCACCCGATCCGAGTGTCATGATTTCATGACTCGGGGTTTTGAGCATGGAGCACATCATGAGTTTGCGAAACGTGAAATCATGACGTGACTAAGATTTAGGCCCACGATCATATCCCAGAGTCATATGGAAAGAGGGGTCAAAGAAAGGTAAGTGCTTGGATAAACAATGGGTGGTTGAGGCCATTTGAGGAATTTATTGTGGCCGTCGGATTTGAGGCAAATCCAATCATTGATCCAGATGGGCAGTTTCACGATTTTGAGCATCGAGATATTTGAAGTCAAGAGGAGTGAAAACTACCGAAATGCAAAACCCCAAAATTTCATAAGTATGAGGTCATGACCCGTGGTCGTGTGGGACAAAAGAAAGGGAGGTGCGCAAAGGATCAGAGCACCCGAGTTGGTCACAGAGAAGGATCTGCATGGACTCGAGGTGCCATAATTGACTTGAAGGAGTTGTGAGTTCGCCTGAGACATTCATGGGCGTTAGGCCTCACTCTGATCCCAATAAAAGAAGTTAATTAAATTGGGGAAGTTGGTTGAAACCTCGTTTCACCACATAAATGGAAAGCATGGGAAATCTGGCCTTGGAGGGTATACTGTTAGCTAGAAGTTATCTGTCATGGATTTTCTTACGAAGCCCATATCGATCTGATCTTGGGTTTGATAGAAGAATGTAAGTGCAGCCTGACAGAAGAAGAATAAGACACCAAGCCTTAAATGCAATGACCAGAGTGCACTTCTGATGGGATCAAGTTGCTTTGAGTATATATACTCAGTTTTTATATTTTGTAATGGTCGATGGTAGAGTAAATCTCCCGTATTGTAAATCTTTAGTAAAGCCTCTGGCTTCTGGTTATGTATCTATATTTGATAATTCTTGTTTAATGTAAGTCAGCTTCCCTTCATCTCTTGTAGAAACCATGTCAAGACACTCGGGCATGGGTGATCCAATCGAGGGTAGTTACGTTTCTTTGATGTATGTTTGATCATAGTAACATCGCCACCAGTTTTAATCAGCTTTTCATGTTTTCTTTTTCCCTCAGATACTGGGAGCTCGGGCATGGATGTTCCTGTCGAGTTGTTGTGACTACTTTGTAATGTATTATTGATTGCAGAGTTGTTATAGCATTTTCAGTTCCCTGAAGTTGTGAATTCGAGAGGATCTTGAATTTGAAGCTTTTCCTCCTTAAGCTGCCGGATGACCGGATGTCCCTAGCAGATATTTTCACTCTCCTCAAGTTCTTCCCTATACTCACCACTATACCAAACTTATTGACTGAAGTTGGACCAATACCTCACTTACTTGTTCTTTTTGGCCCAATTTTCTGAGTTAAAGTGATATAATCCCGAGTCTACATCCATTAGACCACCTTTAAATTTATTCATTGTGACATAAAAATATGATGGGTACTGGGCTTACCTCTGCCGCAATCTAGAGGTGACGTCTGGTACTAACACCAACTACTGCTCCACGAACCTGGTCCGGGCTCCTCTTCACCAAGATCCAAGTGCACCTCCGTGTATCTTTCTCCTCTCAACCTTCTTCTTGGGAAATTGAATGGGCTTATGATGGAGGAAAAAGGGAAAAATGGGGAATTTTGAAGCAATTTTCACAACAAGGCTGCAAATTCTTGGGGCAAGGAGGGGATGTGAAACGAGAAGAGTTTCATTGTTATTATGCTTAGATTAGGAATGAGATCCCAACACCTCCTTTTATATGACAAAAGGATGGTTATTCGGTTGGGTGACGGGCTATAGGCGATGGATTAGTTGGGAAACTAGCCAATAGCCCGTAATATGAACGAATTCCTTGCAACTTTTTAATTTTTTCAACTTTTTCAAGTGTACATGGGCTATAGTGGTTGAAATAGCATATGTACGGGGGCTGTAGTGGTGTAGTAAGTGTGTGTACATGGGTAGTATTGGTGCAGGACACGTACATCTTCAGAAAATGAGTTTTTAAGAAGAGCAACTCAGTGATGGCTTAGAAAAAATAGCAAGTAAGAGGGCCAAGTTCTAGGTATGCATGTATGGAGTAATTTAGGGTTATAACAGATGCGCCCTAATGTGTGAGGTCAGAAGAGCATCTGATGGCCGAAATACATTACAAAATCTTCACCAATGTATGAAGCGAGTGAGCCCGAGACCAGAGTTCGGGAGGTGCCATCTATAAAAATAACAATTGTCTCTCCTAGGAAAACATACCCATGCTCAGGATGAAATAAATCATGGCTGCCAATCAAATACACTGCAGATCCATTTCATATAACTATATAAATTGTAGCCACGAGAAATACACAATGAATCTACATCTCAAAATCAAAGATATACATGTATAGTATTCATCTTCAAGAAGCCAATGACCCCTGATGGCAGGAGATGAGGCCTTCAGAGCTCGAGCAACAAATTCAAGATCTTTAAAACTCAGGTAGGAGTGTAATGTTATTGTACGACTTCACTACCACGAGCTCTTTAACGACTCGTTGTGAACATACAAGAGGATATCGGTGATCAAGAAGATAACTTCATTGATTTTGAACAAGGATTTGATTGGAATTTTGGGATGGCTGGGCACGAGGGAAAGAGACAAACTGTAGAAAGGCCGACTCAGGCTGGGTGAAACTTCCCTTGAAAAATAGCCTGAAATATTATTAGACTCAGGTAACATGACATTGACATAAGTTCACTATGAAGGAGGCAACACAAACTCTCCATGTGTTTGGAAGAGTAACCAAATGAAGGAGGACACAACTCTATGTAGCGAGAACAACTTCCTAAGGTCATATTAGATCCAAAATCTTGACGAACAAACGAAAGGATGTGATTTCTCCAAGGGTGACTCATTGTGCTGCCAAAAAAGAATATATGTTTCCAGTCCTCTTTTTGGGGTTTTTAATTTTTTTTGTCTTTTTCAATATTTTTAAAGATCTTGAAAAAGAATAAAAGAATGCTACGTTACAAAGGAGGAACGAGTGTCACAAGCATACTATTTCCAAGCGCAAGGAACACACTAATGCTCATAGTAAGGAGACATGTGCAGGAAAAGGAAACTTGGGGAAAATTCCTCCATGGGTCAAGGTGTCAGGTCATAGAGGCCAAGTGCTACAAGGCTTGCGTATAAGGCATGCTTCAAAGGTTCAATTGAGCGCAACATGGATCCGGCATTAGGCCAAAGACGTAGAGATTCAAATGTGATTAGCAAGACACAATTTAACCCCCTTCAATGTATTTTTCACGAGCCCAGAGAAGGTAATCTTGGTGGTTTTTTCATGTTTAGAGAGTCTGAAAAAATGTAAAAGAAGACTCCACCGGGGTACCTTTTTCAAAAATAGTTTAGTCGGTTTAAAAAAGGGGTATACTAGCACTGAAAATGCGTCTATTCAAAACCATTTTAATGAGTGTGACATAGACAAGATCACTCGAAAATATTTTCAATTTTAAGGAGTTTGAAAAGAGCTTAACTATGGACTCATAGCCTTTTTCTAAATTTAGTCCCCTTAGCTCGAAAAAGTAAAAAATTTACTTAGGAGAAATCTCACGGCGAGACGAATCTCATGAGGTGTACCTTTTTCCTCACTAATCTACAGGCCGGAAAAAGGGGTAAACTCATGCCAGTAGATGTTCTTTTGTACCAATTTAATGAGTGTGAAGGAACAAGGTCACTCGACGATATTTTCAATTTTAAGGAGTCTGAAAAGAGCTTAACTATGGACTCCGTAGGGGATGTTCTTCTGGACCAATTTAATGAGTGTGAAAGAACAATATCACTCGATGATATTTTCAATTTTAGGGAGTCTGAAAAGAGCTTAACTATGGACTCCGTGGGGGTTCCTTTTTCATAAATTTAGTCCCTCAGTCCCGAAAAAGGGATAAACTTATACCTGATAATACTCTTCTAGCGAACCGAAGTTCCTAGAGTATACCTTTGTTCGTAAAAATGACCATCCAGACCAAAAAAGGGGTAAACTACCACCGAACAGATGTGCCTTCAAGTTTTAGTTTGGCGAGCATAAAGGAAACAAATATCGCTCGACAATATTTTCATGTTTAGAGAGTCTGAAAAGGGATTAAAGAAGACTCCAAGAGGTTACTTTTCTCAGTTAATCCAGACAAGATTGAAAATCATAAATGTAGTCTCGTCGGATGTTTCTTTTGGATTCCAAAGTGAGCTTGAAAGTCAACAAAGTATGCTCATTTTTTGGGAGTCCCAAGGGTGAGGCCAAGAGTGATGACACATCAGACATATGATTCTTAATATTGTAATCATGACAGGACTAACAAGGACTCCTGAGCCTAAAGTCATTAACGATGGCATGGGCGCCAAAATGCAACAAGGATCTATCTAGGGAATCCATGTAAAGGTAGGCTCTACCACCTAATCATGACACTTCTAAAACAACTAAGATGGTTCCGTGTCACACTTCGGTGGGATTGACCCTATGGCAAAGTGACAAAGAAAATGAGATGCAAAAAGTGGAGGTGGAATCCTAACTTATATGCAACAAGTTGGAAAAATGACTTTTACCAAAGGACCTTCAAAAAGTGACCCATATCCCAAAAAAGTTACCAAACCAAAAGTGAAGTGCTTCGTAACGTCCAATAAGAAACTCAAGAACCACATTAAATGATTTTCAAGCCATAAAAAATGACAAAAGGGTTAAAAAAAGTGGCAAAAAGGGCTAAAAAGTCTCTAAATAGAAGTCGACAACTCATTTTCACCATTACAATTTGAAAATTAACCAAAAGGTAAAAAAAACACCCCTTTTCTAAATGAGTTGATTCCAGGAGCTTCAGAGGACGAAACAAACTTCCGCTTAGACCAAGTAAGTATAAACTCATCCCTCTTTCATTTCCATTTATTATTTTAGAATTTATTTTTATTTTTTTGGAGGCGTGCCCTCGTAAAAAAGGGAGGCCCTAAATGTACACGGGCTATCTAATGACAACCCGCATATGGCCACAGGCAGAAAACAATTTGCCCACGTGCATATGCGACTGTGTCTAGGACAACCTGCGTACACCCTCAAAAGCATAGAAAAAAATGAAAATGCAAGAGCTAACTCCCCTTTTAACTTGTCATGTAACAGGACGTATGTCTACTGGAGGGAGAGGGAACATGTGGAGGTTGATATCTTGGTCGATGAGGACCCTACTTCCATTTTTTCATTAAAACAATGCGGGCTATGGAAGTTCTTCTAGGTTCCGCTTATGAGGGCACAACCCAAGCTTCTGAATTCCCTGGTGGATTATTGGCACCCGGACGCAGAGGCGTTCATGCTGGAGGGGATGTCGTTGACTCCAATGACCGAGGACATTTACTTCTTGACTGGCCTCTTGAGGAGAGGCGAACCAATCAACCTGCACACCTTTCCTCCTGGGCCCTTGAACATTGTTGACTACATCAGTATGCATTGTGAGGTAGGCACTGAGAAAGTAGGTTCTCAAGTGCCAATCAACAAGATCACCAACCTATCACTGAAGGTGATCTTATTTCTCATTGGGCGGATCACTGGATCCAAAAATTTCCACCAGGCTTCCTGGGCACATATGTATTGTGCTATCAGTGCCTTGATGCACACATTTTTGACTAGAGTACGACCATGATTACATGCATGAAGAGGCAGCTTACAGAGTGTCATGAGCATAGAAACAAGAACTTCAGGTTTGATACTGTTATATGCTCCTTCTTCTTTGAGAGGGTACCCAACCTTGGTCCACGAGAGACAGTGGAGGGGAATGTGGCCTCCTTCCTGACAGTGTGTAGATGGCCAACATTGCTGCCACGAAAAGGGAGGAAGGACCATAGAGGCCTTCGATGACACATTTTTTGACTGGTGGGCATGACAGATTCCAACGATAAAGGACTACCCCTATGCCAGAATCAACTTTTCCAGGGATCCAGACATGCCCGTACTTTCTAGAGAGGACCGAGGAGAGATAGGTACGTTTTTTTTTAAAGCTATTTAATTTTTTGTTTCTTTTATATATATCATTTTTTATGTGTACCAGAGTATCTAACAACTATGTATCTATTATGTACAGAGGTGGGACCAGTGTGTCTGACATACTTATTGAGGACCATACAACGTCCTTGACCAGAGGCAGTACCAACAACAACCGCCGGACGAACAACATCAACAGGGGGACCTGCAGCTGGAGAGGCTGAGAGAGTTTTGAGACGGGTGGAGCGGAACCTCACCGTGCTCACTCATGTTGTTCCCATGGCTGAGATCGAGGATCTCCTGCCATGCAGCCTCATGTAGTTGGGGTGCCACCGACTTGGGTCCAACTCTTCCTGCGTTTGGAAAATTCCATTGTTCACTATGGTAGATCCAAAATTCCACGTACTTAGACAAGATGAGCCTCTTATGTGCCGAGGCACTCTTTTTATATTTTTGAGGGAATAATCCCCGTGATGTATACCAGATTTATATTTTTGAGGCGTTCGCGCCCATCGATGTACTCTGACACTTTTTGATATATATATGTATTTACATCTTTTATATGTCTTATGGATCACATTTTTACAAATGTATGTACATATGTATGTGTGTGCAATATGCCAATCTAATACTTGATTAGATAGAGTATCTGTCATTTGATTTAATCTTCTAGAAACATGGATATACGTAATGTAATCAAAACAATGTTCTAAGAGACGTACCCTAAGGAATCATCGGTGTAAAGTAGGATCATAAACGCGATAAACCCCATTTAACTGGGACACAACCAACTGTGAATCTAAGTAGACCTAGAGGTGAGAGATACCATGTGACAAAGTGTCACGAAGCAACTCCATCACTGCGTTGTATTAGGTGAAATTGTTTGTGGCGTCACCTAGACAGATACCTCCAGAAGATAGAAACTAGCCTTGAGGTGTGAAAATCACCCAAGCTGCGGAAGAAAGACTCTGAGAGTGTCGGCTAGTGCCATCCGCGAACCCAAAGAGCACCTCCGATTCACTTGACATCTGCCACAGTGAAAAATATGACATAAATAACGACACGTCCATAAAACAAAAAGACAAAAATATAATTGTATAAGAACTATACATATGTACAAGAAGTCACCTAAGCGACCAACCTACGAGTAATGCTTCTTGAGGTAGAGCCTATTTCTAGGCTCCACCAAAGCATTTCTCTCAAATTCAACCAGACGATAAGTGTTGTAGGAAAATCTCCCTGCGGACAGGTAGATCGCCTCTAAGGCTTGACCTTAACCCTAGACAGAAAAATGCTTAACGTGGACACTGACTTCCTTTCAAATCTATCTAAACTAATACATGAGAAGGAAGGATAACAGAAGTACCTCTTAATCAACGTTTGTCCCTGCACGCTACGAGTTGCGCTCCAATCCTTTGCTCCTTGCTGACTTCTGTAGGCAAACAAGATACGACCACTTCCTACTCTATTGATATTAGCTTGAAAACAGATCTATCAATTAATGATAAGTTCATTTAACATCAGACACAAACTAGAAAGAAACAGGCCAAGCGTGTCATATTGATGAGAATAATGACAACAATACTTACAATTGTAGATGCGAATGCGACAGCTTCGTCAAGTCCCCTTCGTCTAACCCTTACTTGAAATATCCACAACCTGGCTGACAATAGCTTCACTGATCACTTCTCCTTGGCTGACTGTGTGTTTCCTATGAGATCATAGGTTTCATGCTAGCAATTCCTCTCCCTTTCCACCATCATAGAGCTTTCTTATATAGGTTGGGAGGAGATTAACCTCTTGAGTTATGTTTAGAACAAGTTGGGAACCTCCTCCTTAGATCAAGGATCTCTTGATGAAACCAAGAATTCGAGTACAACTGCCTCCTAATCTCGAAAGATCTTTTTTTTATTCTTCTCACCGGGCTAACAACTGACCCAGATTAGGGAGTGCTCCTTCAAAAGGGGCATTAGAGCGCTAGAACGCTCCCAGAGAGGCTTAAGGGGAGAGCCAACACTTTAAAAGTGGGCAGTGCTCCTGCAGAGGGGTAAGGAAGCATTATAACGCTCCCTGAGGCCTTATAGGGGAGCACCAACGCTCCTAAGGCTGTTTAAGGGGAGCGTTCACCCTCAAAACTCTTGATTGGAAGTCCTTTTCAGGTGTTAAGAGTTGTTTGACTCCAGTGAACCAGTTCTCCTTCTTCAAACCAAGTACATAAGATGTTTTAAGTGTCTCCTCAGTGTCGTCATCATGGCAGTATGATTCAACAACATTTGCGACACTTTGTAACCATCTTGCGACACTTGCGAAAGTTGTAAGGAAGTTGTGACACTTATGACAATTGAGAGGAATATGCGACACTTATCCAGTTGAGTGAATTTGATGTGTAACAGAATGCCCCCCAAAGTATGAAGTTAGAAGATGTGAACTGATGACTGAAATACTTTGCAGACGTTCAAGCAAGGGTATATACTCGGAGAACCTGACGGAAGCTGCACACAAACATCCAACAAATATCATGACATATTTCAAAACCCAAGGCAGGCATACCTATGCTTGGGTGATGAAGACTTGCAAGATATGGCCGCCA
>JZKD02S2369673.1:748956-771877 GCA_000966675.3 Picea glauca
GTGTTTCCTATGAGATCATAGGTTTCATGCTAGCAATTCCTCTCCCTTTCCACCATCATAGAGCTTGCTTATATAGGTTGGGAGGAGCTTAACCTCTTGAGTTATGTTTAGAACAGGTTGGGAACCTCCTCCTTAGATCAGGGATCTCTTGATGAAAACAAGAATTCGAGTACAACTACCTCCTAATCTCGAAATATATTTTCCTTATTCTTCTCACCGGGCTAACAACTGACCCAGATTAGGGAGTGCTCCTTCAAAAGGGGCATCAAAGCGCTAGAACGCTCCCAGAGAGGCTTAAGGGGAGAGCCAACGCTTTAAAAGTGGGTAGCGCTTCTGCAGAGGGGTAAGGAAGTGTTATAACGCTCCCTGAGGACTTATAAGGGAGTGCTAGCGCTCCCAAGGCTGTTTCAGGGGAGCATTCACCCTCAAAACTCTTGATTGGAAGCCCTTTTCAGGTGTTAAGAGTTGTTTGACTCCAGTGAACCAATTCTCCTTCTTCAAACCAAGTACATAATATATTTTAAGTGTCTCCTCAGTGCCGTCATCATGGCAGTATGATTCAACAACGTTTGTGACACTTTGTAACCACCTTGCGGCACTTGCGAAAGTTGTAAGGAAGTTGCGACACTTACGACAATTGAGAGGAATATGCGACACTTATCCAGTTGAATGATTTTGATGTGTAACAATAAGCGACCTTCATTAAGAACTCCTTCACTATGTAAGGTCCGAACCACATAGGGTTGAACTTTCCTTCCCCCAGGGGATCCTTATCTTGGTTGTAGACTAGGACAAGGTCGCCTTCAAAGAAAATCCGAAGACGAATGGATCGATCATACTGACACTTGACTCGTTGCTTGTGAGCCTCATTGGCCAAGGCTTCATCAAGACATTGTTCATCGAGCTGCTTGACATATAATAAGCGTTCCTTAAGCGGTAAAGTGTTTGACAATAACTCTATCGCCAAATTTAGAGATGGGATTTGACACTCTATTGGCGAGACTGCTTCCATCCCGTAAACGAATTGAAAAGGTGAGAAAATAATGGCAGTCTTTACAGACGTTCAATAGGCCCATAATGCCGAGTACAACATCAAATTCCAATTTGACTTGGCAGAATTGATCATTCACTGCAGAATAGTCTTGGGGGACTTATTCAAAGCCTCCACCTGACCATTCTCTTGTGGGTAGTAGGGTGATGAAGGCTCTTGCCTCAACCCAATATTTGATGTTAACTCGCACATCATTTTGTTCTGAAAGTGACTTCCATGGTCAATGACAATCTCCTTCGGGATGCCAAACCTTGCTATTATCTGGTTAAAAATAAAGAGAGTTGTTGTTTTCCCATTATTGTTAAATGTTGGCATAGCCTTGACCCACTTTGTGAAGTAGTCTACCACTACGATGATATAATGATGCCCCCTGGCTGAAGCCGGGTGGCATGTAGTAAAATCAATCCCCCACTTGGTGAAAGGACCAACAACAATGATGGGAAACATGGGAGTAGGATGTGCCCTCATCTTCTGAGAGAAGATTTGACATGGGTGGCACTTCTTGACTGACTCAACACAATCCTTGATTAATGTAGGCCAAAATTAATTGGCTCGTAGAATATTTGGGTTGTTACCAACCTAGAAAAATGACCCCACATGCTCCAGAGTGGAAATCGTTAAGAACGAGTTCCGCTTCTTCATGAACAAGACACTGATGAAGAATTCAATCTACATCTCGACGATATAAAGTGTCATCGAGTATGAGATAATTTCATGCTTGATGGCATATACGTCAATGCTCATCTCGAGAAGTAGAGGCACGACACTTCAAATTTTGGAGATAGACTAGTATATCTCCATACCGGGGGTCCAAAGATGCGATAAGAAAAATATATCCTTTAATAGGTGATTCTTTGGGCGTAACATCACCTGATTTGACTGGAAGTTCCGAAATAAGTTCCGCAAAGACCAGTGACTTTTTGGATTTCGCGGAAAAAAAATCCAAGTCAAATTCCTGGAGGATAACAATCCATCTACTGATCTTTCCACCAATGACGCATCATGTCAACACATATTGAAATGGATTCACAATGACAATGACGGTGGTCTTGCGAAGCAATATATAATGACAGAACCACTGGACAACATGCACTGCTGCCAATGCAAGCTTCTCAACATCGAAGTAGTTGAGTTTCGGTCCAACCAGGCCTTGACTCAGGTAATAAATCACATGCTCTTCGACCAGATCATCCTCTTGAACCAATACCATACCAATGGTCGACTCTGCAGTGACCAAGTAAAATAAGAAATCTTTATTATAATTGGGGGTCAAAGCAAAGGGGTAGACATAAGGGTACATTTCAACACTTCGAAAGAGCACTCAGAGGCTTCGTCCCAATAGAAAGGGACTCCCTTTTTCAGTAAACACATGAACCCTTTAGTGATCTCGACATATTTTGCGATAAAACGCTGAAGAAAGTTCGCTTTCCCCTATAAGCTCTGAATATGAGGGACTGTGCGCGAGGGAGGAAACTAAAATATTGCCTCAACCTTAAGAGGATCGACCAGGATCCCTGTTGTTGAAACTATGAAACCTAAAAGATGACTTGACGTCACATAGAAACTACATTTGTTAGGATTCAAGTGAATCCGATAGTAGCGACATCGTTCAAATATTATTCAGAGGTGTGTGGGATGATCAACTCTCTTACGAGATTGTGATGCTAGATCATCGAGATAAGCCTCGAGTATATGTCTAAGGTAGTGGAAAGCAAAAGACATGGCCCGCTGAAAAGTGGCTCCAACATTCTTTAGGCCAAAAGGCATATTACGATAAGAAAATGTGCCCCACAGATAGATAAAAGTTGTTTTATGTTGGTCTTTGGGTTTGATCTGTATCTAGTTATATCCCAAAACAACATCCATGAATGAAAAGACCTCACAACCTGCACATTAATCAAAAATCTGGTCAATGAATGGGGTGGGGAGATTATCCTTTGGACAGGCCTTGTTAAAATCACTGAAGTCCATACACACGCGAATCGTACCCTGCTTTTTGTTGACTAGAATGGTATTTGAAACCCACTGAGTCAACTGAACGGGGTAGATGAAACCGACTTTGAGAAGTTTCTCTACTTCAGCCTTAATAGCTACCGCTTTCCTGAGGATTCACTGGACGAATCTTTTGTTGGACTGGCTTGGCGTCAGGATAAGTTTTTATCTCACGTTCGACAATTCTTGGATCAATGCCTGAAATTTCCTCGTAAGACCAGCTGAAAACGTCGTAGAATTCCTTAAATAAATCTGTGTAGATCCGAATCTCCTCGGGGGAGTAGTCTGCTCTGACGAAGACATTCTCCACGATGCCAGGGGTTCTGGAGATGTCAATAGGTATTGTTTCAACAATAGTTTCCATATTACCCTCAGCATAAACTGCATGCATAGCCAGAGGATTAATAGGATAAGACCTATCTCCAGTCATAGTCAACACGAATTCACCTGCCTCTATTCTTCTTAACACTAGGAGGAAATAAGATCTGTGATGGAGATCATCCCAGGGTATGTTCAGACCAGACAATGACTCTATAATCACCTTGTCAGAGGGCAAGACCAAGTCTAAATAATCAGTAGTGGCGAGGGAACCTTGATCCAAAATAGGCTCGAGAAATGGATCTAACTCCTGTGCGAGAGTCAGATCGGGGTCAACTGAAGCTTGCTGGACAATACTGTATGCAACTTCTTCCTTGGACAAGGGCATGGCCATTCCAGGATGCCCTTTCCCTTCCATCGAAGTTGATGGGGAAGGAAGAGTCCACAGATTGTTAAAGTAAGTCATATGGAATGATGAAACTTGAAAAATTTCATCCCTAGGCTGGTCGGGGGAAGATGATATGAACTTGATATCATCAAAAGGAGGTGCATAATCGAAAGTACCCATCAAATGTGGGCACAAACCAACCCCCACATTGATGACATCGGGTTGAGGTTTATCAATCATCATGACCGTGGATGTCCCCGATGAAGGGTCAGGCCTGGAGAAGGACAACTAGTCAATGGTTACGATTCATCCCTCGTGTGGAAACAACAAGACCCAAAAAACTGTGGCAACCACTGCATGCATTTCATAAGTCCAACTCCTTCCTAATAGTAGGTTGTAATTGAGAGGCACATCGACCACTTCAACTTCGACGCACACGGTCTTCCCTCCCAACTGCACAGGGAAAGAAGGTATGATTCCATGTGGTCTGAAAAAATGACCATCGAAATTAGTAAGTAGAGTAGGTGATGGAGACAAAATGGGTTGGCCAATGGCCTTCCAACATGCCAATTACATCACACAAGTCGAGGCACCCTCATCAACCGCTGTGCGGAAAATATTTCGGGTAAAATTTTTCATGGTGTAAGCCACTACTATCTGAAACGCAATGTGATATGGGACTTGAGGTTTCAAGTCAGTCATATCAAGCATGATCATTCTTGGATTATAGGTCTTAGAAGATCCCAAAGTGGACAACATATCCTTTCTCTGTGAAGGGCAGCTTTGGAGGACCTTCGAAGCAGACATCGCGAAAGGGGTTTGTGACAAATACTCCACCACAGAGTAATTCTAGGCGGCCCTCATGTTCGGATTATGTGAAGCTTTATTGAATGCCCCTTTCAAGATGCGTGTCATTGTTTCTCCCATTTTCTTCTCAATATGGAAAGGAACAGATGGGTTTATGGCTTCTTTACCCTTTTTAGCATATTTCGGCATACTGTAGTTGTGTGCCCTAGTTGCTATGTAAGTGTCACCTTTCATCATATAAACATTCACAACCAAGGGATTACTAGAATATGGAGGGGGTCCCTGACTACCCCAATCCGTGCTCAAAGAGGCTTGAGTCATATTTTTCCCATGTGGAAATGGGTTCATTAACACAACAAGCTGCTGCTACACCAATAAATTCTGGGTCTTCGCAAGTCGAGGACACTGGTGAGACGGATGGTCTTTCGTGCAAAGGTTACACAAATACTTTCACTTTCTCTTCTCTGTGTTTCCTCCGCTAGCATTGTTGTTGGGTTTCTTATCCCCCTTACCCTTCTTGTTTTGTTGTTTTTTATTTTTGTTAGGCTGCTAGTTGGCCTTTGGGTTCGTCGACTCCACACTATGTACGTCTGATGTTTGGGTAGGGGGAGAAACCAAACCGAAGGTCTGGATGGATGCTGTATGCTATATCGACAATTGTTGTAATCGATTTGACAAATGATCAGTGTATTTTTCTTGTGATGAACCAACGATACCATCAGCATGTGGTCCAAACTTGTGTCTAGCCTTATTGAGGATGGACCATGGCGCATCTGGAAAAAAAATCATATAGTAAACCAGACTGAGAGTATATCAGTTCGAGCTGTTGTGCTCTCATTATCGCCTCCTCCTCTAAAAACACTCCTAACGTTGCAACATCCTTGGATAACTGAGGTAACAAATACTTCAGGAACCACTCCAACAAGAAAGCCTGTGGGACCTGTACCTTTATCAAACTCTTCCAATGCTACCATTCTCGGATGTGATCCGAGATATGATCGTCCTTCATCTGCTCAAATTTTCCCAACAATTCGATGTCAACATCATATCTCACAGGTAGTTGGAAATGGTTTAGGAAAACCATCACCAAATCGTTAAAGTAAGAGTATGTTAAGCGGTTGAGCTTGATGTACCATTTCATGGCACCTCTGATAAGAGTGCATTGAAACAGGTGCAACTTTACGGATTCATCTCGCAGCGAGTTTGACAAGCACCATAGGTGGAAAGTGGTCATGTGATCACCTGGATCTTCGCTAGGATTACCTTCGAACTTCAAAATGTCTGAGGGAAACTTAGTCAGCATGGGGGGCCAACGTGGATCGTGAAAAATCGGATCATTAAGAAACCTTGACAAGTTTGGAAAATGTAACGTTTCTGAGAACGATAGTTTGGGCTGAGTACTATGTACAGGAAAAAGGGAGCCTAGAGTTTGTATGGCACCAGGTTGCCACAAAAAGTTGGGTTGCTGACCAAGGTTCTGGTAAACACCATGGCCTTGGCTAGTGTACAGATACTATGTTTTTTGGGACATCATCGACTGATTCATGTAATTGGACATTGAGGGCTGGGCAGGGATTGCTCCCTGTGTTGTGTTCCAAAGATTCAAGAAAGGGTTCCCCCCTGCTGATTCGACGGGCATGGGTACTGAGCCTTGCCTGGGGTTCCATTGACCATGGAATGGGTTGCCCTCAATCGACATCCCTAACAAGGGAAATTATCCCTACCATGGATTCTAGATTCCTTGTGAGGAGAAGACTCCTATGTTTTTCCCCTGTGAAGGAACAATACCCTGCACAAGATTCTGTTGTCCAAAACCAGGGTTGCCCCCGACCGAGACGACAATTGACAAGAAAGTGTTATTACCAAACATGCTGAAAAAAGAGAATGACATTGAACCCACCGACATGGTGTAGGAAGAATGTCCTAGACTGCCTGCTCCAAACAAGCTGTAGTTCATGTTCGACCTGACAGGTGGCTGGGAAGCACCGCCGAGCGAGGGGGACGAAGGAGGTATATGATTCCCACCGTAAGGGATAGATTTATAGGAGGATAAGGTGCCCCCCATGGAACCTTTCAAAGGAGCATTTGAGATCCCTGCTCCCAGACCCACGGTCTGTAGGGTGGAGTAGGTAAGGACATAGTTCGTATCAAAGCTGGACATCCCATATGAAAATGGAAGGCCCGTCGCACTCTGTGTGAACGGAGCAATTATTTCCACGGACGATGGAATTTGACCACTACCCAAAGTAGAGGTGATCGAGACCATGGAGGTCCAAAATGATGAAGGTGGGTTAGGAGGAGGAATACCCCCTGTGGTGGAAGTCATTGAGGGAGTATGAGGACTCCTTGACAAAGTAGCAACATTTTCTTCCATAGCTGCTTGCAAGACTATCTGATGCTTGTGATATGTTACCCTTGGAAGGGAAACTTGTATCAGGAGTGGCACTGACAAGTCAATGATCAGAGTGTTGGCTGGCCCAAGAGCTTCCACTCCAAGGTCAGAAACAATAGGTTCCTCCGAATTCGAGTGTTCTCCTCTTGGAGCTGGCTTGGGAACAGTTTCCCACGGCCCGGTCACTTCAAATGACCCTTGTTGGTCAAGTCTTCACCGTAATGGTGGTGGTGGTGGCTCTAATGTAAACGGTGGTAGGACCTGGATCCTTCGTGATCGACAGAGCTCTTGATATTCCACTTTGTGAAAAGATCAATGACACAATAAGGATTTTACTAATGTTTTAAAACAAGCACACACTAGAAAGGTTCCTACAATATAAACCAAGCAAACCACCATCTAGTTGGAAGAACAGTTACACCAACCAACACTAGAGCAACTTACTGGTGCAAGTGCAAGTCGAACACAAAAGCACCCTCCAGGTATACTCTGCAAAGCGTGGCCCGATGTTGGCCCTAGGTACCATGATATACCCCTGTAGTCACCTGTGTAATTCCCTAGAATAAAGGTAACTAAGTTTCCATCTTGTGAACAGTCACCAGGTGGGTACAATCGACAGTCGGGTGGACCGAAATGAGCAAGGTAACAAGCCCGAAACCTATCGAGGGTATCGAAAGCAAGTGGTCGGGAAGACAACTGAGGGTCTCAAACAGATTCAAGGTCCATGAAGCTCCGTAGACAAATGCAAATGAAAGTATCCCACGAGAAGTCCTAAATATGCGTTCCTCACTACGCTTGGTCCATCTTTGGAGGGGTTATCTTCGCTACCTTTCCTCACACGACCTCGTGTTTAGCCCCTGTGTTAGAGGGGGGTCCCAGATAACTTTCACATCACTAGACTTTTACACTCCCTAGCGCTGAATCCAATGTTTGTTTATAAGACTTGAAGAGTTTCCTCTCCAACCTAATGCAAGGATCTAGTCTAAACTAGTTGAGTGACCCTACAAACATAAAGTCTAGTTGATTTTAATTAGCGTTAATTTTAAATGGCTTGTTTTAACTCAAAGGAAATGGCAGTGAAACTAGTGATGTGTATGGGAGATGAATAAGGAGAAGTAAACGAAATTGAAAGCAAAATTACTTCTAGTTAACAATAAATATTTTCAACTAACTCTTTAACCATTTTTCATAATTGACTTTTTCAAGATCTTTGAAAGGAAGACTTAAAATGGAATTTCACTCGACTACGAGCTACTTAATTTTCTAAGAAATCAGTATAGAACTAAAAAATCGAACTCCTTTTTATTTTCAAGTAAAATAACTAAACCCTAACTACTTTACCAAACTAAGAAATTGAATCTTTTTCTATTTTTTTTAAAATTCTTAAAACAAGAAACTTGAAATAAATTCTTTTTCTTTTTCTTTAAAGCAAGCAAAAGGGGAAAAAGTGAAAAACAAGACAAGACCGAAACTGACCTTTGGCCCACTGCAGATCATAGGGAGTCACTAAAGACACCAAAAACACTGATCAAAAACTCAAAGACTCGCCTAAAACCCTTTCGAAGTAAGCACCAGAAATCTTTAAAAAGATAGCAAAACTAACATCTAACCCAGGCTTTGATTGTAAAAACCAGAGACACTGTACTTAATCGAGAAACCATGAGAAGTGAAACTTCAATCAGGGAAGAGGTTGACTTCCTCTTCTTAAAAATAGTTTCTTGACACATGTACGCTACTGATGGTTAAGAAACCTGCGTATGTACGCAGGCTGTCTATAAAGAAGGGTGCGTATGTATGCGTGCTGACCCACATCAGGCCGCGTACACCTCTGTATTTCTTGAAAAAAAGAAATGAAACAAATAGACTGAAAAAGTAGGGAGAATTGGTATGACATCAACAGGTGACCATAATCCATTAAAGACTTAGTAGAATAAAAAAGAAACTCAAAAGGTATAAAACCAATCAAACACCCAAAAAACAAATCCCCTAAAACCCTAGAGGCTTCCCTAGTACGGTCGTCAGTTCTACTAGCGATAAACCCCACCTATGGATACACCAGGGTTTGCAATGTAGGCATATCAATAACCGTTTAAAAGTCTCCTACTTCTCTAACTACCCCAAACATACCCCAGACTTATGCAAGAAAAGTAAAATAAGAAGGATCTGGTAACTGTACCTTTACTCCGCATCCGGTGTAGATCCTCTCGTGCTTGAAGGATATGTTGACTAAAAACCGCCTCCCAAGGATGGATTGCATTCAAAGAAAGATAAAAATGGAACTACAAGAATACATTTCATACATAAATAAGGGTTATATGTTAAAATAAAAACATAAATCAAATGCAATCATTCGACACATCATGTTTCGGGACAGGAAAATTATTTCTTTTATTGATAATACAATGATTACTTACAACCAGTGTCGGCTATTGCTCCATGAACCTATTCCGAGATCCTCTTCACCAAGCTCCATGTGCACCTCCGCATATATTTCTCCTCTCAACCTTCTTCTTGGGAAATGGAATGGGCTTATGATGGAGGAAAAAGGAAAAAATGGGGAATTCTGACGCAATTCTCACAACAAGGCTACAAATTCTTAGGGCAAGGAGGGGAAAGGAGGGGATGTTCTTATGATTATATTAGGAATGAGACCCCAACACCTCCTTTTATATGAAAAAAGGATGGTTATTCGGTTGGGTGACGAGCTATAGGCAGTGGATTAGTTGGGAAACTACCCAATAGCCTGTAATCTCAATGAATTCCTTGCAACTTTTTAATTTTTGCAACTTGTGCAAGTATACGTGGGATATAGTGATGCAACCAACATATGTACGCAGGTTGTAGTGGTGCAACAAGCATGTGTATGCAGGCAATATTGGTGCAGGGTGTGTACATCTTCAGAAAATGAGTTTTTAAGAAGAACAACTCAGTGATGGCTTGGCAAAAATAGCAAGTAAGAGGGCCAAGTGTCAGGTATGCATGTATGGAGAAATTTAGGGTTATAACAGTAGGTTGTTTCATTTTTACACAATATTGAACCAGAGAAAACTATTCTTGGGACTTCCCAATGCATTATCCAGGTATGGTTGGTACTTTTTCCCTAGCTTAAGAAACTAATGACTTAACTTCAACATGAAGTCCATAGGCTGTAAGAAAATGACCCCCAAGATTCATTTCATTGAACTGCAAAAGAAAATGAAATGAAGCTTCAAATAGTAGATGAAGGACTTGAATCAAACAAAGAGGGGGGAAAATCTATTTCATTTTTTAACGGTCTTGACATAGGAATGGAAACTATGCTCGAGAATCCAAGTTCAATCCCCAAACTTCTTTTTCATTTTTCAATGAGATTGACACAGGAGAAGAATTATGCTCGTTACCTTTGTTTCATTTTTTAACGAGGTTTCCACAGTGACACAAAAAATATCATCATGACCTCTATTTCATTTTTTAACGAGGTTGCCACAGAGACACAAAACTATCCTCACAGCCGGTTTCATTTTTTAACAAGCTTGAAATCAGAAAACCATTCTCAAACTCCTCTTCTTGATCATGGCTTCCAAGAGGACAATGCTTTGGAAGGACACCATGTCAAATGACAAAACTCAGTCATGGATTCCAAGAGATCTTCACTTGATCAAAGAAACACACTCTGGAAGGAACACATGTTGAGGGCCGCGACAGGGGTAAGGAGATCAGCCTCTAAAATGCCTATAGAAGAGACCACCATGTCAAATACTAGATCTAAGTAATAAGATACTGAGCTTACAATGAGAGGATCATCTTCATCGACAGTTGAAGGCATGGGAGACAATGCCACATAATTGACCTATGGCAGGGGGGATACCGTCTACATATAAGAACCGTTTAGGGGGGTTATTGAGTTGGTATTCAGTTCAGGACCAACGAATGAAAGTTGATCAATAGTCACAATTAATCCATCATGAGGGAAAGATATCACACAAAAAAGAGTGGACACGATAACTTTCATGGCATATAAATAATTTTTTCCAAGGAGTAAATCGAAATCCAAGGGGTCTTGGACTACCATGACGTCAATAAAGACAATTTTCCCTCCTAAAGTTACGGGAAACTAAGGAAGGGTCCCTAAAGGTTGACTGGTTCTTCTGTTAAAATCTAACAGATTTTGCATAACCGACACAAGCTGAGGATAACCCAAAGCTTGCCAAGAAATAGAGGAAAAATACTAATGGATGCACCTTCATCTATCAGTGTCTGAGGAACATACCTACCACAAACCTGTACGGTAATATTGAAAGAAATGTGAGAGGGAATATGGGGTCTAGTTAGCACACCCCAATAAAAAAGGATAGCTTCATTACTTGGAGGGGGTTCCACGAGAGTAGGAGGAATACCCCCTAGCACGGTAGATTCTGTATCAATGAGAAAAACATGGGAATTATCAGGTTTACTCTTTAGCGGGTGTCTAGGATCGACCGGTGATGAGGTCATATCGACCACTTGAGTTGAATTCTCCAAGGGGAGAATGGGGTTGACAGATGGAAAATGATCAACCGCTTGGGTTTCACTCTCTAATAGGAGAGTGGGATTGACTGACGATGGGACCAGATTGACCACTTTGTCAACTGGTTCAACTAAGGACGTGACCAGATTGATTACCTGATCAACTGAACTAATGAAGGGACCATATTGATAATGCCATCAATGATAGGTGGGTTGAGAGTAAGGCTGTGGTAAGCAACCATAAGTTGTGGCTGGGAAATAGTCATGTCTTCCAGAAATTTTGAGGCTTCGTCCATACAAGGGAAAAGGTGATTTTGATGACTCCGTCTGCATAACATACATGAGAACTAGACTCTACTTTTCTTCTTCCCAACGGTATCCTGAGTAGTTGATGGGAGGTCATCAACATGTTGTTTAGAGGTTGACGACATGGGATGGCGAGGGTGTGTAGACCATGCTTCTATAACCTTGGATAGACAAGGGAAATCCTTAAGAATATGGCTACCCTTACAAAGAATGCAAGGGTACTTGGGCTTACAAGTTGTTTGGGTGATCTTGGCACCATCAACACTCCCAACACGATTATCAGTAACTGGTTGTTTTCCAACATGTCTCACAGTGGTTCGAAGTTTGGACCCTTTCTTATTTTTGTTCTTCTTAATCTTCCTTTTCTTCTTCTTCTTATCCACCGGGTTACTAGCTTCAAAGCTTTCACTCGGTGAAGAAGATGAAACAGATGAAGACCTTGCAAGTGAAGAAGGCGGAGAAGATCTTATTGGTGAAAAAGGTGAAGGATCAACATGAGGTTGATGTTATTGGGGGGAAGTGATTACAACTGAAGCACTTGCTACATTCAGGATTACCTCAGTGGAAAACAACCATATCGGTAATCCAATTGTGATACCTGGAAGGCTCAAAGTAGCGATGTAAGGAGGACCAATGTTTCCATAAGAAGGAAAAACAAAAGGCTCCCCCTGAGCAGGGGTTGCTTCATTGTTCGTTTCAGTAACTGGCACTATAAATACAGATCCAACCTAGAGTCTACTAGGGAAAACAAAAAACACACGCTAAAAATCTAGGAAGCAAGCAAACGAACAAAACCTTCTCACAACGAACACACTAGTTGGTGATGAAATCCAACGTTGCGGGAACAATGTAAGAAGGGGATGAGATAGAGTGGGTGGAAAATTTACGTTGACGACCTGCTTAACATACTTACGCCTTGGTGCAAGCTTCCACTCAATAAACATGGATTTAACCTCCAAGGAGCCCGAGTGAGTTTTTCCAATTCTAGGTACAATGAAGAATTCCCCTTCACTGTCACCTCATGTATTACCCTAAAGAGAAAGGCCACTAAGGTTACCAACTACCAAAATGATTCCTGGGGAAACATTCGACAGTACGATACATGCACAAGGGTAGTGTAACTAAGCCCAAAATCGACTTGAGAAGACCCGCACAAGGTTATTTTCTCAAGTGACCCCCAATAATACGCGTAACCACTGCACTAAGACCAACAAAGCAGGGTTAGTCACTCTACTAGTCTCAATGCGACCTCATGATTGACCCTTGTGTGAGAAGGGATTCCCAAGACAAAATTTAATAAGTGGATTTACCGCTCCCTAGCACAATATTCTATGTTTGTTTACAACTTTGGAAAGTTATTTTTCATACCTATTCCAAATCCCTACACCCAATCTAATGTAGGTTGCAAAGAGCCCTAGAAATAAAAGTTTCTACGTAGATTTTAATTAACATGTAAATTTTATTAAGCTGTTGTTACTCAAGAGGAAAATGGCATGGACTAAATGATGTTTTGACCGACTCTAAAGAATGCGAAGAAATGAGAATGAAAATATTTCACTTCAATGAAATCTATATTATGAGAAGGAGAAAACATTTATCATTCCCAGATGCAAAATGTCTCAAAATTTGATTAAACTCATTGATATCAAGATCCTCAAGAAATGAGCCAAAGAGACTCTACACCAATACATGATTCTTGCCCCCCCCGATCATGAGGGGGAAATGTCTTTAATAATTCAAGACCAAAAAATGCTAAAAACCATGCATTTTCGCTACTTCAAATGCAAATATGCCCCCAATCTAATGCAAATCAATAAATTAAAATTTTTTGTTTTCAAAGATACACTAAAATAAAAAAGCAACCCAAACTACAATTTTTCTTTTAAAATGAACTATTCAAAAAAAGAAGTGTTCTTTCACTAAATAATTATAAAGAAAAATAATGCTTTGTAACTGAAAGACACTCAAAGCAAGAGATCAAATCTTTCAAAATCAAACAAGCTAAAACAAAGCAAAGATAGCTAAAATCATATTCAAAGCTGTCAAGAAGACTGTAAACATACCATAATTAAATCACCCCAAACACTTATCACAGATCTAGGCAGGTAAAACCATCAAAAACTAAAAAAAATTCACAATCGTCACAGGCTAGAAGACTAACATAATGTGACGATCCTTGATCGTTGCATGTAACATAAGGCCATAGTGTGCCAATGCTGAACTATATTTCAAGGAAAAGTGCGTTGATCCTAAATTGTCTCATTGTCCCTCAAAGCAGGGTGCGACGATTGAAAAAAAAAGCAAGAAGGTTTTCCAGTGAACTTAAACAGTCAAAGAGTTAATCTGGATATCCCCTTGACTCCAAAAATAGAACCCAAGAAATCAAAGCAAGAAAGCAATAAAAACTAGGAAAAAAATCCAATCCCCAGTATGGTTGCCAATTTTTTTATCAGACAAATCGGTAAGTGCAGACACAAACGGATCTCCCTAGTTTCACCCTGAAACTAGAGAAAAAAAATAGTACACTAAACTTTCCTTAGATTTCAGATATCAAATAAGAAGAGGGTCCAAAATATACCTTTTAAATGTTGTAGGTATGACCTCACCAATGTGATCCCAGCTCCATCGTAAGGCTTATGGAAAAGTATCTACAAAGAAACACAAGCCAACAAAGATAATAATAACATAGTCTATTCGATATGAAAGTATGTATGTGATCAAGGAATCATACAATATGGACAAATAACATTCATATAGGAAATAAAAAATATATCTGTATTAAAGAATGTGAAAGAAAAATACAACCAGACACCTTGATGTTGTCAGGTTCCTTCCAACAGTTCCTTGCTTCCCACACACTTCTTCTCCACGGATCCTGAGACCAACAATATATCTTGACAAAGCAAAGCTCAAAGCCAACATAGGCCCAAAAACTCCAAGCTACAAAATTCAAGAACTATCCATTCCAAAAACTAGCTTTCCCATGAGAACTCTTATCTTTTTATAAGCTGAAAAGGATAGGGTGAGGAAGTTAGAATGATCCCATGAGATTAGAGATACAAATTAGATCCAAGCTGATCGGAGGCCACCTCACCCTCGAATCTTCTCTTTTTCCTTCGTACAGAAAATCGTCGCACCCTTAACACTAAGAAAGGTGCGACGACATCACATGATACTGTGATGCAAGCTGCAAAGATCCTAGATCATCGCACCCTTCACACTGAGAAATGTGTGATAATCCCTCTTCATAAGGTTTTTACAAGGGAAAATATAATTTCCATCTTTTTGGGAAAATGTGTCTTCATTCTTCTTCAGGGATTCAGGCCCTTGATCCTTCTAAAGACAAAGGATAGGTGTACATCATTAATGGTCATAAGGGTGGAAAAAATAATGTGTAACATGTATATTCCCAAATGCATTTATATCCTCAAGGTTAGGCTAATGATAATAGAGAAGGACATTCCTTTCTTAATGAAGTGTAGAACACACTTTCCCAACATCTGCAACCAAGATGATTCATAATCCACTCTTGGATGGAGGGTCAACATAGGCGAGTCGTCATCTAAAACATCTGGAATATGAGTAACTCACATTTAGAAACCGAATTACTTGTATATTGGTGGCTCATGTTTTCTACAATTGTCCCTTATAATATTTTGACACGTGTTTGCATAGACAACTAACAAGAACTAACCATTTTCCACACTTTGTATGATCTGTGAAAATCTCAAGTTTTCATGAATGCACATGTTGAGGCAAGGATTTCTTTCCTATGATGGCTATGGGTAGGGATATGATGATGGGTGAAGGGGAGAAAACATTATGTTAGATATCCTATTATGCGTCACATATTTTCCAACTGATTTGGCAGGATGTTAGTAAATCCCCCACTCACTTGAAACTTTTTCCCTGTTCGAAACACGTGTCCTTTTCCATATGGTTCAGATCCTTTTGAGGTTTGGGGGGAAAACATTTGAAATTTAGATGACATCATGCTGACGTCAGCATGGATCCATTGACATGTGGCAGCTTGGAATTGGTCCATGTAGGCGCTAAAGTGTCCTCAAGGACTTGGCATATGTGTGTTTGAGCTAGAAATGGCAGCCAAATTCCTGGCGGGTCTTCTCCTTATAGGTGGTGATCTTTGATAAGATCGAAAATATGATTCATTGACTTGTCTGGTCCTCATTAACATCTTCACTGCCCAAATGGACTGCTATGCTAGCTCCAAGTGGCGCTGAGAGAATGGACAAATATGAAATGAGTTGGAGGATATGCAACCTGGTAGGGCCAGAATACCATTGTCACGAACCTATGGGAGTGGTTTTACCTTTTTGTATCTTACCATGCGACAACATCTTCTATTCACCACGTAGTTCCTTAAAATTGTCGTCACGCCCCAATGCTGTATTAATTCCCCAACATCTTTTCAATGCAACATGCATTATCCGCCGTTGATCAGGCTTGCTTGCATTCATTGGATGATTAGGACCACACCTTCACCCTCACTTGCTCCTTAAGCCTCGGTCTTATGATATGGCTCTATTGGGTGATGTATTAAGCCTATTTTGGGCATGATAAGCCCCTTTCATGCTCCCAATAAGCGCCTGAGTATTTGAAACTAAGCCTCGAGCCTTTAGGGATAGATTTTTCTTTGTAGATTTTTTGGGCTTTTGACCACGTGCTTTGATCCTTTGATCCATGAGCTCTGTAAGCTCCCTTCAACATTCTATTCTTGATTTTCACCCCCATAATCTCAATCAGTATGCACAATAATGTTTGGATCAAATATAGTACTAACATAGGCTCCAGCGGGGACAACATACCCCTGTGCTCTGCTGATAACTGTATACCAAGTTCCTTATCTTGTTAGGTTATGGAGTATGCATCAAAACAAAATATTCCCTGTGCACCTGAAAAAACGATCCGAGAGGTGAAACCAAAATTTCTCAAAAACTTAAAGTAAAAACCCTAAACGTTTGCTTGCATAAATTATGGTGAATGAAGTAAAATTAGAAAAAATACATAAGATGAATGGAAAAAGATCTATTTATGTAAAGGGTAATAAAAATTGCAGCACTTAGTACTGTAAGAAATTTTTGAGGAACTTCCCATTAACAAGAGCCCCAAACATCTCACCATCTAGTTGCGTAAGCTCATATGTGTTGTGGTCTTGAACTGAAACGATATGAAAAGGTCCTAACCAGAGGTTGTTAAATTTTCCATGTTTTCCACTTGCTTCTCTTCTGGCATCCCACTTTAAGAATAAATCTCCCATCATAAAGCTTATCTCCTTTGTCCTCTTATCAAATAATTCTTTCATTCTTTCCTGGTGAGCTTGAGACCTTAGTTGCACTTGTTCTCTTACCTGCTAGACTTAATCAACTGGATGATTCTTCTCTACATGTCATCTGAATATTCCTCTTCATCTTGCAACAATTTTATCATAGGAAGACTGAGTTGTATGGGAAAAATAACTTCTAGTCCATAGACCAGCTGAAATGGAGAAGTACCAAGGGACCTTTTGATACTCACTCTATCTGCCCAGAATGCATGTATTAGGTGGGAATCCCAAGATTTTTTTTTTGAGACAACATATTCTTGATGATATTAATGAGGTTCTTGTTGGATGACTCAGCCAAAACATTTCCCTATGGATAATATGCAATGGAAAGTCCCAGCTCTATGTTGTAATTTTGACAAAATTGCATTAGCTTGGAAGATTTAAATGCTTGGGAATTATGAGTTATAATATTTCTAGGACATCAAAATTTTGCTAAAATGTTCTTCTCAAGGAACTTGATGATGACTGAATTAGTTGCTTCCCTGATGGGGATTTCCTCCACCCATTTGGTGAAATAAATTGTGGAATTAAAGATCCATTTGTGTTGCCCACTTGAATTTGTATTTATTTCACCTATGAAGGATAGTTCCCATTGTTAGAAGGGTTCTTCTATTTTGACAGGTCTAAGTGGTAGAGGCTGTAATTTTTTCTTCCCTACAAACATCTGACACTCTACACAGGACCTAACCATGCAATTCACATTAGAAAATAATGTTCGCCAATAATATCCAGCTCTGTGGAATTTATATGTAGTATCTCTCGATGCATGATGACCCCCACATATCCCTTTATGAAATTCATTGATAATCTCCTCAAATTCTTCTTCAATAAGGAAATTCAACAATATTCCTATCAAGTCCTTCCAAAATAAATTTCCTCCCAGAATACAGTACTTCATAGCCTTGATCTTGATAAACCCGGACTTAGCTTTGTACCATGCTAGTGAGAAATTTAGGTTCTGAAGATAGAAAATCACATCTTTATACGAATCAGATTCAATGAACTTAGGGATTACCTCAGAAGATGGTTCTTTTGTTTCATCGTCTCCTTGCTCTGTTGCCACGGTGTTTGCTGTTAGAGAAATTAATTCAATGGCCTTGTAGTTTTATTTAGCCATGAGTTTGTCTAGACGTTGTCCCTTTACCAACTTGTTGGGATTTATTTCCAAATCATACTCCCGCATCTTGACAATATATTTTCCTCTTATGCCCTCACTATTAGGTTGTGTGAGGGTGTATTTGATGGAACTGTTGTTACACATTATTTTCGTCATCCCTATGATCGTTAATGATGTAAACCTATCTGTTTCCTTCAGAGGGGTCAGTAGCCTGAGTTCCTAAAGAGAGGAGGGAGAAGAACTTTTTCTGAGAAAAGAAGTTGCATTTTCCTATGTAAAAACCTTATAAAAAGGGAAGTTCGCAGGTTGCTAGATAGGCAGGGTGCGAGAATGACCCATTCTCATAGGTTGCACTATAGCTAGGGTGGGAGGTGTTCGCAGGTTTCTCTATAGCTAGGGTGCGAGAATGCCTGCACGTGGGAAAAATGAGCGTTTTCTCGAATCTTCTAGAAGGAGAAACTTCTATGGTGAGGTGGCATTCAAATGGTTTGAATCTTACTCGCTTTCATGATTTAGTGGGATCATCCTAACCTCCTCACCTTATCCTCTTCAACTTATAAAAGGAGAGGAGTTCTCATGGAGAAAGTTAGCTTGGGTTAGCTTTGTTGGTTCTTGAGCTTGTTAGATTTTGTTGGCTTGGAATTATTAGCTTGGTTGGAGTGGCTTTGAGATTTGCCTTTGTCAAGATATATTGTGAATATTATCAAATCTATGCTCTCAGAATTCTTGGAGTTAAAGTGTGTGGGGAACGAAGGACAGTTGGAAGGGACCTTACGACATCAAGGCAATCATTGTAATCTTTCTTTCACATTTAATATGATACAGTAATATGAGTCTTTCTTATAAAGCTTGTTGTGTTTTATTGTATGATTCCTTGATCACATACATAGGTTTATATTGAGTATATTCTATTACCATCACTTTGGTTGGTTGCGTTCTTTTGCAGGATCATTCTTGTATGAGTGGTGGAATAGAGCTAGGATGACGATGGCGAGAGGAAGCGACATTTAAACGGTATGTCACTCATCTCTCTTTAGTTAGTAAATTCAATATCTAAAACTTAAGGAAAGCGTCACATTTTGTCCTGTTTTGTTCTAGATCCAGGTGGATCTAGGGAGATCGGTTTGTGTCCGCACTTACAGATTTATCAAATAACAAAATTGGAAACTCCAATGGGGAACAGATTGTTTCCTAGTTAGTCTAGTTTCCCTTTCTTTTATTGCTTGTTTTCTGGTCTCTGAGTCTGTGGGAGATCCATCAAGACTCTTTGGATTTGAAAGTTCACTCAAAATTTTTGTCCTTTTTCCAAATTTTGTGTTTACAGACATTCTCGCACTGTACCCTTTAGTGGCCTACGAGAATCACCTGAGTTCATACCCTATTGTGTAATCCAGTGCGATATGTTCGCACCCTACCTGTGTCCAGCCTGCGAGAATACCTAATTCTCGCACTGTACTCTACTGCTAGCCTGCGAACTTATTTGTAAATTTTTTTGGATTGGGTCTTGTCATTTTTTGATGTCCAGTTTTGCTTTGAACAACTGAATTGAACTTTTGGAGCTTATATTGATCTGTTTATAGTCTGCTTGACATCCTTTGAGTTGATTTTAGCCACTTTTGCTTTGTTTGGTTTTGAAGGACTAGTCTCTTGATTTGAGTGTATTTCAATTACAAAGCATGTGTTTTCTTTAGAATTGTTTAGGGAAAGATCATATTTCTTCTGAATAGTTTGCTTTAAAAGAGAACTTTTAGTTTGGGTTTCTTTGTTTTAAGAAAGTTCATTATTGATTTTAGTGAAATTTTTGAAACAAAAAGATTTAATTTCTTGCTTTATATTAGATTGGGGGCATCCTTGCATTTGAAGCAGCGAAATTGCATGAATTGTGCATTGGTGTTCAGTATTTTTTTCTCATTTCTTAAGAATCTTGATATTAATTAGTTTAATATATTTTGGGACATCGTGCATATGGGAATGATACATGTTTTCTCCTTCTCGTAGCATAGCTTTCATCGAAATGAAAAGATTGCATCTTCATATCTTTGAATAATTTTCGAGTCGGTCAAAACACCATATTGTCCACGCCATTTTCCTTTTGAGTAACAACAGCCATAAAATAAAGCGCTTATAAAAATTGATTAGACATTTTTATATTTTCTGGTAGCAAACCTACATTAGATTAGTTGTAGGGATTTGGAATAGGTGAAAAAGATAACTTTCCAAAGCTGCAAACAAACATAGTATCTTGTGATAGGGAGAGTTCAATCCACTTATTACATTTTTTCCTGGGAAGCCCTTCTCACACAAGGGTCAATCACGAGGTCACATTGAGACTGGCAGAGTTACTCACCCTTCTTTGTTGGTCTTGGTGTAGAGATTGCACGTATTACGGGGATCACTTGAAGGTATACCCACAATGATGAGTGGAAGCCTCTCAAGTTGATTTTGGGCTAGATACCCTACCCTTGCGTGTGGATCGGACTGTCGACTGTTTCCCCAGACATCGCTGTAGTAATTGGTAACCTTAGTGGCCTATCTCTCTAGGTTCTTTACACGAGGTGACTGTGGAGGGGCAAGTCTTCATGGTACCTGGAATCGACGTTGGCCAAACTCACTCGGGCTCCTTGGAGGGTATACCCACGATTATGTGTGGAAGCTTGCACCAGGGTGTAAGTCCGTTAAGCAGGTCATCAACATAACTTTTCCACCCTCTCTATCTCAGCCCCCTCTTACTTTGTTCATGCGACGTTGGATTTCATCACCAACTAGTGTGTTCATTGTAAGAAGGTTTTGTTTGTTTGCTTGCTTCCTAGATTTTTAGCGTGTGCTATTTGTTTTCCTTAGCAGACTCTAGGTTGGATTTATTTAATGGCGTCAGTTCCCGAAATGACCAATGAAGGAACCCCTCCTCCAGGGGAACCTTTTGTTTTTCCATCTTACAGAAACATTGGTCCTCCTCACATCGCTACTTTGAGCCTTCCAGGTCTCACTATTGGATTACCGATATGGTTGTTTTCCACTCAGGTAATCCCGAATGCAGTACGTGCTTCGGTCATAAGCACTTCCCCCCAAGAGCATCAACCTCATGTTGATCCTTCACCTTCTTCACCAGTAAGGTCTTCTTCGCCTTCTTCACTTGCAAGTTCGCCTTCCATTTCATCTTCTTCGTTGAGTGAAAGTTCTGCAGCTAGTAACACGGTGAATAAGAAGAAGAAGAAAAGAAAGATTAAGAAGAAGAAAGATAAGCAAGGGTCAAAACCTCCAACCACTGTAAAACATGTTGGAAAACAACCAGTTACTATTAATCGTGCTGGAAGTGTTGATTATGTCAAGATCACCCAAACAACTCGTAAGCCCAAGTACCCTTGCAGGCTTTGTAAGGGTAGCCATCTTCTTAAGGATTTCCCTAGTCTATCCATGGTTATAGAAGCATGGTCTACACACCCTCGCCAACCCATGTTGTTAGCCTCTGAACAACATGCTGACAACCCCCCGTCAACCAGTCATGATACGGTTGGGAAGAAGAAAAGTAGAGTCAAGTTCCCATGCATGCTATGCAAAGGGAGTCATCTCACTCACCTTTGTCCTCATATGGATGAAGCCTCGAAATTACTAGAAGACATGACTATTTCACAGCCTCAACTTCCAACTGCTTACCATAATCTTTCTCTCAACCCACCTGTAGTTGATGGAATGATCAATTTGGTTCCCCTGTCAGTCATTCTGGTTGATCAAGTGGTCAATATGGTCACATCTTTGGATGAACCAGTAGACCAAGTGGTTGATCCGATCCCATCCTCATTCAACCCCATTCCCCCCTTGGAGAATGAAACCCAAGTGGTCGATCTGCTCTCTTCATCGGTCGATCCTACTCTCCTGCTAGAGAGTAAACCCGATACTGCCCATGTTTTTCTCGTTGATATAGAATCTACCATGCCGGGGGCTATTCCTCCTTCTCCTGTAGGACCCCCTCCAAGTAATGAGGCCATCCATTTTGATTGGGGTGTGCTAATTGGACCTCGTCTTCCCTCTTATATGCCTTTCCAGATTACAGTACAGGTTTGTGGTCGGGACGTTCCTTAAACATTGATAGATGAAGGTTCGTCTGTTAGTATTTTGTCCTTTGTTGCTTGGAAAGCTTTGGGTTGTCCTCCACTTGTGCCGGTTACACAGAATCTGTTAGCTTTTAACAGAAGAACTAGTCAACCTTTAGGGACCCTTCCTCAGTTTCCTGTAACTTTGGGAGGGAAAACTGTCTTCATTGATGTCATGGTAGTCCAAGACCCCTTGGATTTTTCTTTACTCCTTGGGCAAGATTATGTCTATGCCATGAAAGCTATTGTCTCTACTCTTTTTTGTGTGATATATTTCCCTCATGATGGATGAGTTGTGACTGTTGATCAACTTTCATTCATTGACCCTACCTGGATTGCCTCCCTGAATGGGTCTTATATGCAGACATTATCGCCCCTGCCACAAGTCAATTATGTGGCATTGTCACCCATGGCTTCAACTTATGATGACTTAGATCCAATAGTTGACATGGTAATCTCTTCGATAGGGTTGTTAGAGCCTGATCTCTTAATTCCTGTCACGACCCTCAACATGTTGTCCTTCCAGAGTGTATTTCTTCCTTCCAGTGAAGACCTCTTGGAAGCCATGACCGAGTTTTGTCCCTTGACATGGTGTTCTTCCAGAGCATTGTCCTCTTGGAATCCATGATC
>JZKD02S2369673.1:774536-793574 GCA_000966675.3 Picea glauca
TTTTATTGTATGATTCCTTGATCACATACATAGGTTTATATTGAGTTTATGCTATTACCATCACTTTGGTTGGTTGTGTTCTTTTGCAGGATCATTCTTGTATGAGTGGTGGAATAGAGCTAGGATGGCGATGGCGAGAGGAAGAGACATTTAAATGGTATGTCACTCATCTCTCTTTAGTTAGTAAATTCAATATCTAAAACTTAAGGAAAGCGTCATGTTCTATCCTATTTTGTTCTAGATCCAGGTGGATCTAGGGAGATCGGTTTGTGTCCACACTTACGGATTTATCCAATAACAATTGTTAGGTACATAAGCACAAATTTTGGAGTGTAATGTATAATCTCTGAATACTTTTAATGACTTAACCAAAGAATATGCTTATTTCTCCAGATTACTATATTTCAATCCTGTATCCCTCAAATATCTTATGAAGAAGGATATATGTTTCTCCTTATTTTCATCATTTGTTTTCAACAAGACAACAACTATAGTGTGTTCTGAAGCAAAAGAAAAAATGAAGACATCCTTATCATAATTTGGGCTGACTAAAACTGGGGACTCTCCCAATGCCTCTTTGATTACTTGAAAATATTATCTAGCCTCAAGGGTCCACTTCACTTCATGATTTTTCTTTAACATGTTCGTGATATGCCTCACCATCTCAAAAGCATTTGAGATAAACCTTCTCAGGAAGTTGATTCTACCCAGAAAATATTGTATCTCTTTCATATTTCTAGGTATAACTATATTCTTGATTGCTACCACTCTCTCTAGGTCTATTTTTACTCCTCTTGACACTATATGGCCCAAGATTTTGCCTTCAGTCATAGAAAAATATGATTTTTTTGTATTCAATGATAGGCCAAATTTAGTACACTTCACAAAGGTCTTCCTTAAGTGCTTAATGTGATACTCATATATCTTGGAGAATATAATCATATCATCAAGATATATAATACTGAATCTATCCTTCTTTCCCACAAAGGCTATATCCATAACTCATTGGAAGGTAGCTCCTGCATTTATCAAACTAAAGGGAATTTTATCATACATGAAAGTTCCCCATGGGGTTGTGAAAGTTGTTTTTTCCCTATCATCATGATGCATTTCCACCTAATGATATCTTGAGAAACCATCCATCATAGAGATCCTATTTTCTCCCACAAATTTCTGAAGTATGTGATCCATTTTGGGTAAAGTATAATTGTCATTTAGTGAGAATTTATTTAGATTTCTGAATTCCACACAAAGCTTTATCTCTCCACTCTTCTTCCTAACTGGAACTAGATTTTCCACCCATTCATAATATCCGAGAGGAATGATTATTTGAGCATCAAGTAATTTCCTCACCTCCTTCTCAATTGTGGGTAGCAATAGGGGGTTGACTTGCCTTAGCTTCTTCCTAAAAGGTTTAGTACCAGGCTTGAGTGGTATCCTATGTTGTATGATGTTAGTATCATAGGTCTTTAGGTATTCATAATTCCAAGTGAAGACATCCATATATTCTTCAAATAGTTGCAAGTATTCTGCCTTGTTCCTGAGGGGAATTTCTTTGGACAAATTTATGTATTTTGGTTCCTGTTCTGTCCCAATGTTGCATTCTTAAACATTTTCATCTTTGGGTAAAACTGTGGGATTTATGGGAACAACATTTCTATCAAAAAGATGCAACAGGGGAACCAATCTTTTAGGAATAAAGTTATTTTCTAGTTGAATGAATTTATGCCCAACCATGTATTCACTAAACTTAGAGGTCATTTGCATTTATATTTTAGTCATGGTTTCCTTTTTTTCTTCATCGTTTGAATCTACAAGGATTTTGGAAAATTCATCTATGACCTCCATGAATATTTTGATCTGTTGGTCATATTCAAACACTTGCCAAAATTTTATGTTATCAGGGATGGAAGGCTTATATCTCATCTCAATCTCATGTCTCATTTGGGGGATCACAGGGGTTTTGAAGGTAATAGCTGTTATTTCTAAGGAATCATCCCGGTGGTTAAATTCTCTTGAGACAACAATAATATTAAAAGATTTGTGAAAATTGTCATTTAAATCCCATAACTGATTCCTGTATGCTCTCATCCTAGGATGCCTTGTCTGATAACAACCTTTGATTTGTTGCACTACAAGTTCGGATTCCCCAAACACCACCAAATCAATGATACACATCTTCTTGTTGCTTCCAAACCAAGAATTAGGCCCTCATTCTCAGTTACATTGTTAGTGGCCTCAAAATCCAGTTTGTAGGACAAATGAATTTATTCCTTTTTAGGGGAAATGATCACTACAACTCCCACTCCCTCCTTTGAATATGATCCATCAAAATACATCTTCCATATAACATTTCTTTGTTGAGCAAGGTTTTTAATGAGGTTTTTCAGAGTCAAGGACTCTTTACATTCTTAATTTACTATGATGATGAAATAACTTAGGTCTTCATCAAAAACATATATGGGGTGATTTACAGAGTTGTTTAGATCACTAACTACATAGGAAAAAATTGTTTCTCTGTATAATATCCTATTTTCTCCTCCAAAAAATGGTATAGTAGCATAAATCATGTCCATCTGCATTGTACCACCCAAATTTCTTTCCCATGTTCTAGATAGAAGCATCACATAGTTTGTAGGTACACCAACCACCAACAAATCCATCATAATACTCTTGACATGTAGTTGAGCCAAAGTGACCACCATGTCTTTGATCAACCCATCACATTTCACCTTTCTGGCATCAAAAGGATAGATATAATGGTAGGGATTGGTTATTTCTAACCCCAATTTCTCCATTACTACCTTTGGCATAGGATTATGAGATGCTCCAGAATAAATCATACAATTATATAGCATCTTGTCATGGATATTTAGGGTCACATAGAAAGGTGCAACAAATTCCTCTTTATCATCTATGTAAGGACCAAAAACTATAGTGGGAGATTCATCTTGCAAATTTACAATGTCATGAGGACTTATTGGGCTCTTCCCTTGTATGACCTTTTCAATATGCTTGTGGTATGATGAGTTTTTAGCTATCTCTACCAGTGGGACATGGATATTGATTTTCAACAACTCTTTCTCAATGCTAAAGGGTGGAATTGATTCCTCAAGTTCCTTTACCTGTTTTTCTGCTATCTTTGAAGATTCTCCAACTTCTTTAGTCTTGATGATATTTTTTAGTTCTTTGACTTTATCCATATAAATATTTGAGATAGAGTTATTAAGATGGGGCTATCTGTCTTGATTAACTACTTTCTGTCTAGGTATGAGATCATATTTCTTATGAATCTCAACCTGCAATGAATCAACAAGCATTCTATACTGAGTAGAGGACAATATCTCTTTTGGATCCATATTTAGGGGTCTGCTTCTGGGTGTTGAGGAAATATTCATAAGCATCTTGAGTTATATGCATGGTGTTGTTTTCTCCTTGCAATAGGTGCATTTATTATGGAGTTTCAACGTATCCTCCATTTATCTCTTCCTCAATCAAATTGTTTTCATTATTATCCCTCACAGAAGGTTGGATAGGCTGTTCATCATTTCTTCTTTCTCTTCTCATGAGTTGGGGATTGAAAGGCCTCTTGTACTGGTTAGGGTTCCTAACCCCTCCTTCTTACAGAGCCTTGTTGGAATTACCATTTTCCATATCAAATATAGACATATTATTTGTCAAATTTCTTATTAATATAGACATCTGATCCATTCGGGCTTCATGAACATCTTTGGATGGAATTGAAGGATCACAATCTTCTTTAATTTTCTTTTTTTCTGATTGGCCATACTTTTACTTCATTTTTCCCAAAGCAATGATATTTCCTTCAATGTCTATTACATCATATTTAATTATCAAAAAACTGGGAGATCTACTTCTCTTAATACCACGGAAAAGTCTGCATCAAAATGCCCAACATATGTGATCTTAGCTACTTGCTGCAAAGGATTTATATCTCTAGGAATCTTGTTGTAAATATTGTTAATCCTTCTATCGAAATCAACAATAGACTGATTTTATTTCTTCTTGAGGGAACCAAACTCAGTCAAGTAATATAGGTTGTCCCTCTTTCCCTGCATTGCTTCATAAATGTAGACTCAATAGCCTGCCAACTGTCAGTAGAGGTTGTAGGGAGTTCTCTAAACAATTTTCGAACATATCCTTCTAGGGTTTGGAAAAATAACGTTATGAATATATCGTCATGCTCCACGAATAAGTTGTCAGTGAAATCCTAGAAGGCGACTAGGTGTTCTTCAATAGATAGGGTTGGTTCACCATTGTACTTGGGTAACGACTTCAAGTAGTTTTCAGGGAGGTCATGGACATGGGCAGGCTGATTAAAAGGTCCAAATATAGCCATGACCCAAGGGTTTAAATGCGGTGGGGGAGGTTGATTTCCACTAGATCTTCCTCCTCCTAAATTGGCCATAATATTTTGCAAGATACAACTATGGGATTCAACATATGGAGGGTTAATAGGTTTTTTCAAAAAGGGATTGAAGGAAGAGATCTCTTCTTGATAGAATTATGTGAATTTCATAGATCTATTAAGGGTTCAGGAAGTAGTTTGACAACATAAGTAGAATCAACAAGTATATCAAATATCTTAAGAGATTTTCTACCTACATGAACAACAAAAGGAGAAGTTTCCAAATTAGGGTTACCTGAAGACAAAGATATTTGAAGTTCTTTGAGATTTCTCTAGGTCATGAGATTCTCAGGGTCTAAGTATACTAAAGTATGCTCAGGATCTGGGTTGCTTCTAGTATATATTCTGTTAGATGCTAGATCTTATTTCTTTGGAGTCTCCAGGTGAAATAATCAACAACCAGGTGCCTGAAACTCATTCACCTTCGAGTATCATATCTTGCAATGTCATATCCCCATGGAAATATGTCTTCAAATTCCATTCCTTGGCAACAATTCCATTTCATATGTTTTCCCTTGAGATGTTCCAGGATATCAATGGAACTATGCCGAGGCATCCCATGGGATAAGAATTGGAGCGAGCCTTAAAGGCATGCTGATAACAACATAAATTATGAAAAATTTTGGGTAAGTTTTTTTCTCTCTCTTATAGATCTATCAACCCTCTAACAATACTAGAACCAATATCAAAACATTCAACGTCAAGAGGCATGTTTCCATGAGTGCTTCAAACAATTTGAGTTTAAGTTGAGAGGAGATGGATTTAGAAGAAATACAAAATAAACATGTGAGGCAACTTTAAGGTGAATCTCATAGTCTATGGAAAGAATAATGTGCTGAGAAATTAAGAATTCAATAGTTCTAACAATTGTACCATATCATCAAATCATGCATCAAACAATGAACATTTTCATACATTTAAATCCATCGAGGTACCCTCTACACATCATTAAATACAAGAAAAAATCATAGAAAATGACATGAAGTGGTCATACATTCAAAGGAAATCACCTCAATGTATAAGCTAAATAACACGTAGTAACATTGTACATGTCATGAAACTTGTTTCTCAATATTTTATTAATGGGGATCTGATACAAGAATCCACGAGATGAGAGGGATGGATTTTACAAGATAACATACATAGAAAAAAAAGAAAAAAACTAAAGCATAACTCAGGGGATGAATCTCTTAAATCCTGCAGCCTTGAAAATTGGTTTGTGTCTAATGGGATCTTGATCAAACATCTCGGGTATAAGATACTCTTAAATTCCCCAAAGTTCCAACCCTAGAAATGAGTTCCTTTTGTTGATTTATAGATTCTTTCGTTTGAGAGAAAAATCGCTCGTTCAGACATATACTGCTTCTTGAAATTTTTTTCTGCTTGTCAGAATCTTGATAATGCATTTGGTTTTCCAACCATTCTAAGATTTCCATCTGATTTTCTCTTTTTTTACTAGGAAGAAACCAATTTTTACCACCAAACGGGCCCTTCTGATATTGTTGTTGGGTGTGTTATCCTCGTCCAATTGAGCCTTTATTTGATTATTTATGGGTGGCTTAATTGATTCCCATTATTTCATCATGAAACTTTTTTCTCAGTTGCCGAGATGATAAGACAAATGTTTCCTTCTAGCTAGCAACAACTAATAACATAAGACAATTTAGCAATCCCTTGTATCCTCTACTTCAAGCTTCTCCAATGCACAAATCATATTGGCCAATGTGCTTTAGGGTAGATTCCCAAATGCATTTTTGTCCTCAAGGTCAGGCTAATGATACCAGAGAAGGACATTCCTTTCTTAACAAAGTGTAGAACACACTTTCCCAACATTTGTGACCAAGATGGTTCAAAATCCACTCCTGGACAAAGGGTCGATGCAAGCGAGTCATCATTTGAAACACCTGGCATCTGAGTAACTCACCTTTAGAAACTAGATTACTCATAGATTGATGGATCATGTTTTCTACAATTCTCCCTTATAAGAGTTTGACACATGTTTGCGCAGAAAGCTAACAAGAGCTAATTATTTTCCACACTTGGTATGATTTGTGAATATCCAAAGTTCACATGAATGCACATGTCGAGGAAATTATTGTTGTCCTATGATGACTACGGGAAGGGATATGATGATGGGTGAAGGGGAGAAAATGTGATGCTAGATATTCTTTTACGTGTCACATATTTTTCAACTAAATTGGCAGGTCTTCAGTGAATCCACCACTCGCCTAAAACATTTTCCCTTGTGCCCATGTTCAAAACACATGTCCTTTTCCATATGTTTTAGAGCCTTTTGAAGTTTGGGGGGAAAATGCATGAAATTTAGATGATGTCACGTTGATGTCAAAATGGATCCGTGGACACGTGGCAGCTTGGAATTGGTCCATGTAGGCACCGAAGTGTCCTCAAGGAATCGACATATGTGTGTCCTAGATTGATATGGAAACCAAAATCCTATTGGGTTTTCTCCTTACAGGTGGTGATCTTTGACAAGCTCCAAAATATGCATCACTAACTTGTCAGGTCCTCATAAGTTTCCTTGTTGTCAATTGGAGGAGAAAAGATTATTTCTATTAATGTAATCAAAATAAGTAAATAAGTGACAAACTTATGTAACGACACATATCATAATTGAGAAACTAAGTCTGTTCAGCTGGGCCTCCACTACTTCAATCCTCCACAAAGGAAAACTCACATGTAGGAGTCAATGAGGTTCTCCATCACAAGATAGGAAGATCTTGGGGTCTAAACAAGTTCAGACTTTCAAGGACAAAGGGATGCAGACTCAATTGAGGTGAAATTTCTCTAGAGTGTCTTTTCTCTCAATGAAAATTTGTGTATAATCAAAGCTTGGATATGGCTCAATTTATAGCTTCCAAATGGAATTGAAGGGTCGAGTCAGAGAATTTCCAGTATATGTAAGGTCAAGGATCATGGATCTCGTGACATGGCATGGAAACCCGACACAATTTTAATTTTTTGAGAACTAAACCCAAAGTATGTGGGCTGTAATAGAGCAGCCCACGTATGTACGCACATAGCATAATTGGGAGGTCGCGTACATGTAAGAAATTGCATATTTTTAGCTATGGAGTTCACATAAAAGGGGGAGATGATGTGCGCAGAGGGAAATGGAAGGCCATTAGAGAGATATGCATGGAGTGTGGAAAATATTCTATAACATATGCCCCCTAATGTTATTGGTCAGAGGAGTATCTACAATGGCTGAAATACATTATAATTCCCAGAAGTGGAGTAATGAAGACTCAACTAGAAGTAATAGTTACTCATGAGAATATTATAATTCATAATGAATTTGTACACATGGATTCCAATCTGAATTACACTGCAAATCCATGTTGATATATATCAAATAACTATTCATAGCCATGAATAGGCAATACAAAGTGGATATATGCCATAGGCTATCATAGTCACAAACAAGATACAGTGGATTCCAGTCTCAAAATAAACTGGAGATATATGTATAAATGGAGTACAATTTGATCTTTCATGATTACTGAAGTCATATAGGTACTAGTCCATTGAAAGAAAACAACAAATATGGGGTGCTACTACTGTAAACTGGAGGTCTTATACACTATCCTCCAAAGGTGCAAGTCTAAATTATGTGAATAGAGGAGTTGAATTCAAACATAATGAGACTTCATTTGATTACCTGTCATTAGGGTATACAGTTAACAAATGCGAGACAACCACCAATAATGAAAGTAGGTGTCAAGGCACCAAATACATTCAACAAGTGTGAATAAGGGTGTTGATGTCGAACACTTGAAGAATCCATATATCAATAGACATTAATGTATTCCCAATTATCGATGGATGGAGAACTTCCATTGATGACTGCAAGCCTATAGGTACTCATAGGACTCTATATCTCGATTCCAGAATAGATGAGCTGAAGTCAATGGAGGGAGAACCGCTGAAAAGAGAGCATTAAGGCATCTCTCATCATCCAACTCGAGGTACAAAAAAATATATTGACAATTAGGAGGAGATCGAATGAATATGATGTTCATGAACCAACGACCATGTGCATCTCTCACATGCACCATATGCAAGTAGTGCATGAAAGAGACCCTATGAATAGAATCCAATAAGGAAAACTATCGACAAAGGCGAGGAAACCACCAATAGGGCTAATGGAATCCAAGACACCACACAAATCCCAATGTGTGAATATATTTCTTGCCGTAAAACATAAGGGAAACCCCCTAGTCAACGAACAATGAGGATATGTCATCTGCTGGGTTCAAGGTTACCTACCAATGATTAAAGTAGGCCCAGGGTGAAATGTAGGACATAAACTTCATGTGATTCTGAGATACACTAAGGGTATGGCCGACATGCAAAGTCAAGAGTTCTGAGAAATGGTCGACACATGATGTATAATTCCTTTGAACAAGAGAATGAGATAGATGGATAACTCAAGAATCATAGACTTAACACTGATCATTGAAAAACGTTTTTGACGTAGGAGGTATCGACAAACTCTCCATAGGGACTAGAAGAATAACTAGTTGGAGGAGTAGACTCTAAGTAACGAGCTCAACTTCCTAAGCTCATTCTCAACCCAAACCTTGGATGAAAATGGACTCAAGAGTTTATGCTCTGTTCAAAGGCGACACGAATGCTGCTGATATGAGATAATATTCTTTTCTCACTCATCTTTTTTATTTTTTTCATAGTCAAAGAAATGCTATGATACAGAAGAGGAAAAAAGTGTCGCGAATAAGAAACTAGTTCCAAGCAGTGGAACATACCTATGCTCAATGCAAGGGAACGCATGCGGGGCATGGAAACTCGGGGGGATGTTTCCTCTATGGGTAAAGGGTGTCAAGATGCAAAGAATATATGAAAGTCACTTCTTGGCTAGTGATGAGAATTGTTGGGGCAAGAGGCTTATAACGAGAAAGTGAGAGCCGTCAATATTCTAAACAATGCAAGAAGGATAATGGGATGCAATTACAACTTAACTCAACAAGTGTCATTTTTTGTAGATTTAGTACCCTAGGCCCGAAAAGGTATACAATAATACCCATGAGAACTCTTCTAGCCAATGGTGACTGGAGTATTCCTTTTTCATAAATAGTCTACTTGGTCTGGAAAAGGGTTAAAATTATATTGAATAGATGTCCTTTCAAAACCATTTAATGAGTGTGAAAGAGACAAGTTCACTCGATAATATTTTCATTTTTTTTGGGAGTCAGAAAAGAGATTAACCAAGACTCAGGGGGAGTCCCATAGGTAGTATTCAGAATGATATTGAGTAAGAAAAATGGTGTTTGAATGAAAATTCATGTTGGGACTATAAGGAACTCCCAGTCCTATTTAGTAATGTCCGCATGGGCACCAAATGACAAAAGGGTTGTAACTAGGGTACCCATGTATGGTAAGCCGCTACCACTTAATAACGAAATTTCTAATAGCAATAAGAAGGTTTTGTGTCATTAGTAAATGGGTTTGTACCTGGGGCATATGAATCATGGTCATAGGATGATGCATAAATGCAAAGCGGGGTGATAACCTATCCTATATGCAAGTGATGGAATATACTTGTCGGAGGCACAGAAAGGCAATATGATGCTAGAAATCTATTAAAAAACCCCAGAAAAAATCACTTCAAACCAGGTCTTTCATTGCGCTATTAGTCCATAGGAAAAAACCATATACAAATAGGTTTTTAAATATTTCATTTTTTTGTGTTTTTCAATTTGATAAAGGAAAACAAAAAAAATTTGGTCTTCGACTCAACTTATATGTGTTACAATGGATGAATGTATAAATGTGTTGTCTTTGCTTAGTTATGTGACAAATTCCGATCTAAAATGTAATTAGCATATGTATTGGATAATTGATTAGAACTTCTAGGGATTTGATTATAAGTAAGAAAATCAAATTATCGTTCCAAAAGTCGAACCCGTATGAATTGTTGGTGTAAAGTAGGATCTCTCACACGGTAACTGCCGTTCAACTGACATACAACTAACTGGGAGTCTAGGTGAACTTATAAAGATCAAAGACAGTGTGAAATGGCATTGCGTAATAGTCCTATAATGACACTATACTTAGCCACATTATTCATTGATGGCTCCACAAAAATGCCACCTAAAGACACTAGTTGATCTAAGATATTTTCATCGAGTAACTTAGAAAGAATTGCATTAAATGAGCATAAATTAAAGCATCAAATCTGAATGCAAAAACTTGATAACGGAGTTCGTCCCTGGTGGACTACGTCTCCGGGTCCTGCTCTCAAATGGGTAGGCTTTTTTATTAACCCAGTTAAAGAATTTGGAAAAATACATAAGTATACCTCATTCTGAAATCAAGTTGCAAAATATTTCTCAGATCTGAAAACAGACAACACCACTGAATTAGTGGTGTCGAATTACCCAAAAATGATTGTCTCCATGCCTCGATCCAACTTTGGCACTTCCAGGCCCAAGAAGAATTTTGTCTCAGTTTACGTGCCCTACAACCTATAATAAATGTTGACGTACCTTGTCTCATAATGCATGCCTGACTGTACACATGCGTGCCTCCCTAGAGCTCTGGGTGGATGCACCTTTTAAGCAATTTTCTAGGTGTTATTTAAAACACAGGGCCATTGGCCCATTGGTTATGGCATGAGTATTAAGGCGTTAAGGAGGGAGGAGGTCCCGAGGTCAAACCCGCGAGCTCCTCCTTTTGGTTTTGTTGTTGTAACAATACATATATATACAAACTCCGCTCTACCAGATTTGGCAAAGGTTCTATCCGATAGATGTGGCTATATTTAGCGTGGTCTCGCCAGATTTGGCAGACCCGCCAAATCATATATAATTTTCAAATTTTCGGATACGGGCTGCCATGGGGCATTTTCCCACTTCCACGTGGCAACCTCCTATTCGACCATGTCATCCACTGCACTGTTAGATTTCCATGTCAGTGCCACATCATCGTACAGATTCCATGTCACTACCAAATCATCATGCCACATCACCATGCCATGCCAATTCCACATCACTGTACAAACCATATAGACTGCCACGTGGAAAAATCCTACTGGCCCACGGATCGGTCCAGAAGTGCCAAATACGGGTGACACGTGGTAGCCTTTGTTGTTGCCACGTCACCATGACGATGTCAACATGACATGTGTCACCTCCTTCTCTTGCAACATGTGTTGTATGGATGTTGACGTCATCCATACTGGTGCTGACGTCAACAGTACAAATGCTGACTCATCCCCCTGCTGATTGGGCTAGGTTAACCAAACTTTGACCGTGAATAGATTTCGATCCGTAAATCCGTTTGATGATCCATTTGTGACGTTAGAAATCTCGCGACGCACTCTTCGCAATAATGTCATCTCCATTGAGTTTTGAGCACTTTGAATTTTTCCCTTTCTTTGTCTGCTAAGCCATTTTGAGCATCCTGAGTTGCTTCTGTGAGTTCTGAGTTGTTCTTAGTCTTCTTTGGATCCTTGTTGGATCAATAGTTGTCCCTCAAGTGAATAGATAACCTAAGCAGTGGAAGCCAAGTTCCACGTATGAAGAATGACACCATATGTGAATCCTACGTATATCGAAGACTCCGTTGACATCTTCCAACCAAGGGAAAACTCAATAAGCAAGATGATGATGCAAAAGAAAGAAAATAAAAGGAGTATATACACTAATATACAAAGGTCACACCCGAGTGTGATGTCTCAAGCGTATTACCTTTTAAGGTAGAGCCCATTTCTGGGCTCATCCAACATGTTCCCCTCATAAGCTTCTAATTCGTAGGCTCCTTTATCTAGGATACAACGCACAATATAAGGACCGTTCCACATGGGGTTGAAATTTCCTGCCCCCAATGGTTCCTTGGTTTGGTCATAAAGGATAACCAAGCCACCCTCAACGTACTACCAGGGACATACAGACTTATTGTATTGAACCTTAACACATCATTTATTCGCTTCGATAGTTGTAGAGGCATCTTGATGCTTCTCATCAAGGTGCTCTAGGTGTATGAGGAATTATTCGAGATCGGTCGTGTCAAGTAGGAGCTCGATTTCTAATTTAAGGGAAGGGATTTAACATTCAATAGGAAGAATAATATCTACACTGTGTACTAACTGAAATGGTGAGAAACCGGTGGAAGTCTTTACCGTAGTTCGGTATGCCCAAAGTGCAGGGTACAACATCACATGCCAGTTATATTTACTCTGAATAATAGTTTTTTGTAAAATGGTCTTTAGAGATTTGTTCACAGCCTCTACTTGTCCATTTTCCATAAGATAATAAGGAGAAGAATGATCGTGTGTAAACCCCAGTTTCGATGCCAACTCTGTCATCATATCATTCTGAAAGTGAATGCCATGATCAATGATAATCTATTTTGGGATTCTCAATCAGGCTATAATATGATTAAATGCAAAAAATGTTGTAGTCTTACCATCAGATTTAACAGTAGACATGGCCTAATCCCATTTAGTAAAATAATCCATGACCACAATAATATGTTGGTTTCCCCCAACCAAGAGTAGGTTGCAATGCATGAAATTAACCCCCCACTTGGTGAAGGGACTAATGGTGATGAATGGGTGAAGAGGGGCTGGGTGCGAGCACATTTTCTGAGCAAACACCTGGTGAGGGTGACTCTTCTTAACTACTTCAAGGCAATCTTTAAAAATTGACAACCAAAAATAACCGACTCGCAATATCTTTTGGGCCATTGCAAGCCCGGATAAATGACCATCCAAGCCTTATTGTGACATTCATTGAGAACAACCTCAACCTCCTCGTGAGTCAATAAACAACGTAAAATATTATCCACCCCTCGACGATACAAAGTGTCGCTGATAATAAGGTAGTTTTTAGCCAGATGACGTATATGTCGTCGATCGTCTCTTGACAGATGCTGGGGGAGATTTAGGGTTTGAAGGTAAATTAAAACATCTCCATACCAGGGGTCCAAAGATGATATAAGGAATATATCTTCATTCGTGCCATTCTAGGGAAGTCTGACATTAGTTATGCAAAAACTAGCGATTTCTTGGATTTCATAAAAGAAAAATTGAGATCAGATTCTTGCAAAATAATAATCCACTTATTGTGTTTCCCCCCTATGATATGATTAGTAAAGATGTATTGAAATTGATTGATATCCACAACCATGATAGTTTTGCAGAGTAAGATGTAATGCTGTAATCTCTGAACCGCATGTACAATGACCAAGGCTAGTTTCTCTACGTGAGAGTATTTGAGTTCAAGACAAACTAGATTTTGACTAAGGTAGTAGACAACATGGTCATTGAGTTCATCATCCTCCTGAACAAGTACCATACCAACCATCCATTCATATGCAATGATATAAAGAATACAGTCTCTACTGTATTCCGAGGGCTTCAGTAGAGGCGCCAATACCAAGGATTTCTTAAGAGCATCGAAGGATTCCTGGGCTCACTCATCCCATATAAACAAAGTGTCCTTCTTCAAAATATGCATGAAACCTTTATTTATATTGGCATAGTTAAATATGAAACAACGTAGGAAGTTAGCCTTCCCCTGTAAACCCTGAAGTTGTTGAATGTTGCACGGGGGAGGCAACCAAAGTATTGCCTCAACCTTCATAGGATCCACCATGATCCCATGCTAATAAACTATGAATCCTGAAAGACAACTAGACCTAACACCAAATTTGCACTTGTGAGGGTTCAACCGAATGTGATAATAATGACATCTCTCAAAAACAAGTCGAAGGTGAGTCGATTGATCTAATCTCTTGCGAGAGTGAGCAACAAGATCATCTAGGTAAGCTTGGACGATATGTTTAATATCGTGAAACAAAAAGGTCATGGCACGTTGAAAGGTCACTCTGGTGTTTTTTAGACCGAAAGGCATTTTACGGTATGCAAAGGTACCCCAAGGACAAATAAACACCGTCTTATGCAACTATAAGCAACTATATGCAACTTTATGCAACTATATGCAACTTATGCAACTATATGCAACAATGCAACTATATGAAACTATATGCAAATATGCAACTTATCCAACTATATTGCAACTATGCAACTATATTGCAACTATGCAACTATATTGCAACTATATTGCAACTATGCAACTATATTGCAACTATATTGCAACAATTTCATATGCAACTATATGCAACTAGGCAACTATATGCAACAATGCAACTTATCATGTTTATTAGTGACTATATGCAACTTTATGCAACTATATGAAACTATGCAACTATATGAAACTTATGCAACTGTATGCAACTATGCAATTGTATGCAACTATATGCAAATATGCAACTTATCCAACTATATGTAACTATATGCAACTATATGCAACTTTTTGCAACAATGCAACTTATGCAACTATATGCAACTATATTGCCACTATATGCAACTATATTGCAACAATTTCATATGCAACTATATGCAAATATCCAACTATATGCAACTAATTGCAACTATGCAACTATATGCAACAATGCACCTTATCATGTTTTTTAGTGACAATATGCAACTATATGCAACTTTATGCAACACTAAAACTTATGCAACTTATGCAACTATATGCAACTTTATGCAACAATGCAACCTATGCAACTATATGCAACTATATTGCAACTTTATGCAACAATGCAACCTATGCAACTATATGCAACTATATTGCAACTATATGCAACTGTGTTGGTACCAAAAACGTATATTGGCACGATATCTTATCTTCTTGTTTTAACGAGTGTAGGTACCACCAAATAGGTATCTGTCAGATCTATCTTCCTCGAGTGATGATCAAGATATACTATGAAAGGTTGAAAGTGAGATGTGTTGTACTAGATATACCGGTTCTAGATCAACTAGGTGTTTTTTAGTAGTAGGTATGTGTCTCAAGGTCTTGGAAATTCTATAGGGAAGAAGGACATGCCTTAGGTTCTAAACAAATATTTGAGTCATCTAGATCAATGAACAATGCCTCAAAGTACCACACATAAACTCCATAGGGGTATCCTTGGCCTCTAAGAAATGATGTTAGTGCTCTCACAAGGTTTTGAGAATTAACTATGGGTCTTAAGGCCTTGATATGGTTGAGGGGGGAACCCAAGTCTTAGTCGAATTACAAATATTCTAGGCATCAATGGCCAAACATGACACCTCAAACTAGCACACCCAATCTCACAAGGTTTTATGCAACTTCTAGGGCTCAAATTTCATGAATGACACCTCAAACCACCATAGATGTCCTCTCAAGGGTATCTTTGGCATTCAAGTGGGAGTATGGGCATCAATAGGATATTTTGAGCATTGGGTATGGGTCTTGGGGCCTTGGACAAGATCGAGAGAGGAAACCCCCTCCTTCCATCCCATTGTCTCCTCTAAGTTCAATGCCTTCATAGTCTTCCATATAGAAGACCACAACCCTTTTCTTTATAGTTTGTACAACTTCATCAAAACCATTACATCCTATGCATACAATGGATTAAACAACAACTCGATCATCTTGTAATATATGTCACAACCAAACCCAACATTATTGCCAACTTGAACCTTTCCTCCATTCCCCACCAACCACTAAAGGCGCTTTCCAAATATGTGAAATTCCAGGATCATGGATTTCCAAACTATTGATCCCCACTCAAACTCTTTGATGGGTCTCAAATCTAGTTCTCCACTGAGTTGTTGGCAGCCAATTCAAATTTTTTTTTTTTTTTTATTGCCCTATAAACTGCCTACACCTATGTCTCCTGAACTTCAAATTGTCGTCGCATTTTGCAAATAGACGATATTTTCATTTTTTGCGACACTTGCAAATTGGTCTCAATTTAGTTTTCACGACTGTAAGCGTGAAAACTCCTCCATCGTTATTTGAACTGTCATGATCTTCTCATTGATATTTTGAGTGGCACTTACCTTTGGTTTATCATTGAGTGGCTGAAATAATTTTCAAACTATGCCTATTTGGACATTTTTGGTTGCATAACTTAAACTGGTAAGGCATTGAGCATATAGATTTATATTGTTTGGGACTTGCCTAGTCATCAGATTGCATAGGGGTCATGGTTTATTTTTGTTTTTATATATATAATGTGATCCTTATGTTAAAATTTATATATCTCTCAGCTTGTCAATTTTATGAAATCGTTTGTCACAATGTTTTAAAACCTTTGATTAAAATGTTTGATTATGCAATAGCGCGTTGGTTAAACATTTGGGTTTAATTTTACATTGAATATTCGTGGTTTGAAATAATACAATGGCGCATTGGTATGCCATCCACCGTTTGATTCTTGGGTTGGCCGAATAATATGGTTTGAACTATGTTATGATTGTTTCAACAGAGGGTTAATTCGCCGGTTGTACTTTGCCATTAATATTTTGCATGGTGGTAAGTGATTCCACCACCCTCGTACGCGCACATTAATCCTTCCTCTTTGATCGTTCGTAGATATTAGCCCAAACGACTTTGCTCCTATGTGTTGTTGTTTTCAACCCAAACCCTTACCATGTGCTCATACCATGGCTCTAATCGTAAGGGATGAACCCAATGGTATCCAGGCTCTGTTGATGTTCGACAGTGCCCACAGTGACCTTGAGGAATTTGGATGTCTCCCGTTCATACAAAAGTTTGATGGTTTTAACCCCTGCATTGCTCGACCATTCGCTTTAACCTTTGATGGCTGTCGAGCCAAGTTCGGGGATGTTCAATTGGAAATTGATGAGAAATTTCTCAGTTTAGCTACGGGTTTGCCCGCCACTAGACAACGATGGTCCAAGAATTGCAAAGTGGAAGAGGTCCCTTGAACTCTACTCTTCCAGTCGCGTAAGGTTATCTCCTGTGATAAGGGTTTGCCCGTGAACATGCTCAAGCAACGTTGGCACGATTTGCTGATGATAATCAAAGAATTTATCACCTGCGAGGGTCGATATGGTTTTGTTTTCTTACACCACCTTCGTTTGCTTATGGTTTTCATGGTCTATGAGATTAATATGCCTTATTACTTGCATAGAAGACTGTTTAAAATGTCTAAGAGATACAAAAGGAACCAGGCTGATAGCAACCTTTTTCACTATGGGCTAGTTAAAATTATTGCCGTCTGTCATTTGGGGTTACACGGAGACTGTTAGAACGATTTCCTTGCACGCAATAATTTTGAGGACTCAAACCCTCCACAGGTTGACAAACCTGTGGTGAGCGAGGACAAGACTATACCCCCGGTACCCTATAGTATTCTGTTACCTAAATCCTTACCCGACTCACCCATCGACCTACCCCACTCTGTGACAAAGGATGTCGAAACTGTTAAGCCTGTGGGCAAGAAACCCAAAACCAAATCCACTACAAACACCAAAGGAAAAAAGAATGCCCGTTTAATCTCTCGAATGGCAAGGAACAAGACGAAACTTCCTGTCAACCCTAACTCCATCATGGTGAGCGAAGACTCCGACTCAGAAGTGGAACGTTATCTGGCTAGTGAATATCCCTATTCAGAAGGTCTGTGTGCCAAACCCTCATATGACTTTGTGACAAACCTACCACCTTGCTTGCAAAATGACCCTAATTACCCAGGCATTAAGCTGCCTTGTGAAACCCTCGGTCATTCATCTAAACCCTCTCCTGCTCTGTCGAAGCCTACAGTACCATCGTGTGATCAATGTAGCTCGTGGTTAGAGAGGTATTATCTTGATGTGCCAATGCTACAGTCCATAATTCATTCTTTGGAGGACCAAGTTGCACGGCTTACCAGTCAAAAGGCCAAATTGCAAGCCATTGATAAGAAACAGAGGACGACATGAAATTTTGTTTAAAAATATGGAGTCAGCTATAGTGGTCGTAAATTCAAAATTGGCATAATTTGAGCAGCCTCACTGGTATGTTCTATCACCTGTTTATAAAACGAATTCAAATTCTTTCGAACAACTATGTTTACAACATGAATTTGCTCTGTCACATTATATGCATTGTGTACATAGTTATGTTTTGATTAATGAAATTCGTTTTCCCAGTTTAGTTTCGATTGGATTCTTTCGTCGATTTGATTGGATCTTAGTATGGATTTGATTGGTTTCATTTAGCTTAATTTGGATGTTCTGTTGCTAATCGAAGTCATTGTATCTGTTATAGACACAAACTGTTTCGCATTTCAATTTTGAACACAATCAAGTTTCGATCCGAATTGGTTATAATGTATATGTTATGGTTGGAAACAATTGTGATATGGTTAACTATTACAGGAATACAATTCAGACTATTCTCAATGTGATCCTGTTAAAACACATCCAAAACAATTCGTAACGGTTATGTAAAAAACCCAGTTGGTTGATTCGCGTTGGTTTGATCGACCCTGCTATCAGTTGAATTCGTATTTACGATAGATATTCTGTTTCAAGNGACACAAGTTGTTTCGCATTTCAATTTTGAACACAATCAAGTTTCGATTCGAATTGGTTATAATGTATACGTTATGGTTGGAAAAAATTGTGATATGGTTAACTGTTACAGGAATACAATCCGGATTATTCTCGATATGATCCTGTTAAAAAACATCCAAAACAATTCATAACAGTTATGTAAAAAACCCAGCTGGTTGATTCGCATTGGTTT
>JZKD02S2369673.1:816543-829918 GCA_000966675.3 Picea glauca
ATACATTTGAAGATAGTTATTGATTTCATGAAGTACTAACCCACTGCAAGCACACTCTAGTTTTCTTTGTTTTGTCTCGCAAACAGGTGCATCATCAGTGGTCTTATCTCTTTGACTATCTCTCCTTGGGCCGCAATCTGTGAAAGGGGTTTCCTTGACTTAGCCTTTATCCTTTAGCCTTTCTTTAACCTAGATTGCCTTAGGGACGTATCACTTGGGATTGCCCTCCTAAATAGAAAGAGATCCCCATCGAGGTGACATTGGGTGGGGAAGCTCCTGTTACGCCGGTTTCAAGCCCTGACTCAAGCTCTTGGACCTTTCCTACAAACCATGCGATAACAGGACCTTGACAAATTTTTGAGGAAACACTGGTCACGTTTGACCAATTTTGGGACTTTGACAGGATGGTCGAAGACTGAGCACCAAGCGAAGCGGAGATCGTGGGATCTCACCCCCTTTTGCAGACTTTTTGGGTTTAGGGTTTATGTAACGGGTATGGGATTTCGGCCCATGGGTTTTACCCATGTTTAGGCCCATTTTGTAAAGTATAAATAGATATCTAGGCGATGTAAGAGGTAGTGAATAGTCATTTGTAAGCTATGTGTAAGTGATGTAAGTAGTTGGATCTATGTGATTGAGTTAGCTCTGTGCACACTGTGTGTTGAGAAATTGTAGAGCTAAGTGCAAGTAACTGTAAAGAGGCTTTGTGCTGTGCCAAGCTCCGGGAAGGAGGATCTGGTGAGGTGTGCGTAGATATCATATCCTATGTAGAGTTGGTTTTGATGCTCTATGCATGTAAGGAGATTGACAAAAGATAATAAAGAAGAAGAAGAGTTGGTGGACATAGCCCCGCGCTGGGGGTGAACCACGTATATCCAATGTTATGGTTGCTTTGTGTTATTGATGTGATTTATGATTAGTCTTGTTATCCTTATGTATGTTAGATGCATCTAATATAGTAGCTTAGTGCTTAGTAATGTGAATGAATTCTATATCTGATCTATCTCTATGTGATAAGTTCTTGAATGTGTTAGATCTTGTTGAATACTGCGTTGCTCTCTAATTAGGGTTTTACCTGCGATGTGAAGAAGAGTTAAATACTAATGAATGTTAACTACTAAGTGTTCTTTTAAGCACCGTGATCACATATCTGTGTCCCAACTAGGTTGCAGACACTTGAGTTCTGCAACCCCCCTGCCTCTACCTTGGGTGATACTTCATATGATTCACAGGTGTTGCCGAAAGGGACGGTAGTTAGGCTTTAGTTGGTGCGCTGTTGAAGTGTTGAACCCTGGGTCTGCCCCTGTGCCAACAAATGGTTCCGTTGCTGGGACATGAAATTTTGATTGCTAGGAACTGAAGAAAAGAGAAAGCTATGTGTGTAGATATGCTGCCCTAATGTGCATTATTCTACTTGACTTGTGAAGCTCTGTGCTAAGAAGAGAAGTCTGATCTGAAGAAAAGAGGTAAGATCTTAAATCTTTATGCTCTGATAAAGGTAAGATAAGTGGAAATTTTTGTTTCAAAAGAATGGATCTAGGTATGTTTGATAGATTTGGTCCTAGTTTGAAAACTGGGGCACAACGCGGAGAAAGAAGATATGATATGAATAGATCTGATAGAAATAGTGACAGATATGTTATTCCTATGCATAAAAATAACTGTTGGACTAACAAATGGATGCAAGATCCTAGAAATAATTTTTTGAAGGTTCATCACTGTGATCCCAGTGCGCAGTATAGGAAAGGTTGGGGATCATTTAAGAGAAAGAGAGGATTGACTCTTTGTTACATTTGCAGGAGACCCGAACATCTTTCTAAGGAATTACCTGGTAGAAACACTACTTGTCTTTTTTGTAAAGATGTGGATCATGAAGTTTTGGATAGCCCTAGAATGATTGCTAAAGTTTAAAAGATGAACATGAGGAAGACCAAGAGACTAAGAATATTCTAAAAAACCAGAAAGAATCAGAGGCTATATTATTGCAGATGAAATAAACTCTGAATGATCATAGAGGCACTAGTTTATTAGAGATATTAAAAGAGTGCATAGAAACAAGAATATGAGACTTCAACATAGACTATGTATTGGATGTAGAAACAAAAGTGAATATCATTACAGAAAGTACTTGGGAAATCTTAGGAAATCCTACTATGGTTCCTTCATTGGGAGGAATAAGATTATTTAAAGGAATGATGATAACCTTATATGGAAGACTTGCCCATGTACCTATGATTTCTCGAGGAGCATCGACATAAGAAGAATTCGAGGTCATTAAGTTTGTTGAGAACAAGGACCCCTTTTCAATTTTACTAGGAAATACCTGGATTGAAAAAGATCAGTTTCGAAGGTAAGAAGAAGAGGAAGCTCTAGAACAGAAAAAACAAGAATTAAGGGATTTCATGGCTAGGAGAATACCGTTCTTAATAGAATAACAGGAGGACAAGTTGAAGAAACTAAGGGCCAAAGACCTAGCTGTCGAAGTTGAAAAAATGCCGGACGACTTGAAGAACCTATCCATACAGGAAAGTACAACACCTACTCCAGAACGAAAATAAGTATTACCCTCAAACCCTATGGAAGGATATCACCAATGCGAAGTTACTATGTTAATTACAGATACGAATAAGAATGGAAAGAGGAACCCAGTAACTCACATCACATGGAAGAAGGCCATAAATCTCAACAAGAAGAAAGCTAAGTTAGAAAAATTACAGGAAGTTCCATAGGGGACTTCTTAGAAAGAAGGTTTGCAGAACTTGAACTTTGCTGGAATAGAAGAACAATGCAGATTGGCACTTCACTACGATGGAGAAATATGACCATTGGAGGCATATCGACGATTAGAAAGACACTCCAGAATGGCTAGAAACATAGTTATTTATGGAACATTCACCATTAGATTGTTGGGACTGCGCCATAACGGATGGAACTGCATTGAATAAGGCATTCTTTTGCGTTGGATGGATTCGTTACGATGTTATCTATTTAACTAGTTAGATGTATCACCGAGAACACTTTTGCCAATTGTGATTATCCGAGCCCACAGAAAACTAGTTTCTTTCACGAAGTGCTTATTGAGAGCTCACCACTCGTTCTGTTACATTGAGTGTTTGTTCACCAACCTGAGATATCTGATTTTGAGCATGCATGTCGGATGAAATTAGAGCAATATAAAATTCCATCGAAGAGATACTAATAGACCTCATGGATGAGAAGGTGATGTCCGTAGGCATCCAAGCTTCATTGATGCGAGGATTAGAAGCATCCCCATCGACTGCGGATCGTCGATCTAGTCGACTCGCTGCTGAGAAACGTATCAAGCATCGTGATGAGTTGGTGAATGCGAAGCTCATCCCATCAATCCTTCCCGAATACATCCCACCTATGGCTAGTGTGGTGAGTCGTGACAATGTCTCGAGGGACTTCGACTACACATTTATTACTGCGTACCTTCCGAAGGAGATACGCATAGATGGACCACTATTAGAACATATTCTAACGTTGAACATCAACAACTATACCTTGGGAGACCGCAAGAACTACAAAATGCTCACACCACACAAGTATCTGACCAAGACAATAGGGAACAAGTCAAAGATAATCCCCCAGGCGTGGACCATGGACATCGCGAGGTCCATAATCCTCAATGTAATTAAGTTACCACACTTCGACAGACATCAAGAGGTTAACACGTGTGTTAAAATCCTGTTGTCATGCTTCCATGGAGGTTACCTATGGTTGGATAGACGCATCACTGTTGATCCAACACTGATACATCAGATCGCTGGATTAATCATGCAAGGACCAGACCCATAAGACTTTTACCTAGGTAAGGCTACAGATCACGCCCTGGCATAGAAAATCAAAGACACCTACGTCGATGTAGAGAAAGGGAAGCAGGGCCACAAGGTAGCCTCCATCCATAATGGTGTAGTGTGCCTAGATTTCCAATTGATCACTGGTAAGCTCATAAGAAAGAATATGCCAACACAGGTCACGGGGTTCGTCGTCGACCTCGTAGGAAAATGCATTGAGGGTCTGCAAATGAATTGGGCGATCTACCTTGTCAACCGATTAGAGAAATACTTCCACAAAGCTTAATATCAGGGCTATGAGCTTCATTTCAGTTGGTTGTTGATCCTCATTTCCTTCATTTCTTGGGAGATGCCGGAAGGAGTGAACTTCCCTGAAATTGAGCCGTCTAAACCACTAGCTGCGAAGTTCACTACACTATGGTATTCAAGCGACATGGAAAATAAATGGTAGTCAAATGGGGTGTTCCAAACCTATTATCTATAGTTGAAGAGGGATATTGGATCCTTCCCTCACATGACACAAAATACAGTGCATCGGTTCAGGCCATTTGCAAAGTTCCGCCTAGATAGTCATTTCAAATATATCACTGCACGAAGAGACGAACATAAGGAGGAGCTGCAGAGTTATTACAAAATCATGGGGAAGATATGTAAGAAATCACCAAGGAATGGCCTAAAGAATTCATGGTACCAGTGAAATATAAAAATCTCTCTACCATGACATCATCGAAAGTCATTTGGTCACTCGAGTGGAATATGACGCACCCAACAATAGCAAGAAGAAAAAGAAGGAAGAGGTACATGAAATATACAGTGCATCAGAAGAGACTGCATCAGATTCACTTGAAGGGGGAGGAGGTGACAAAGTAGACAAAGAATAGGATGAAGGGGAATAAAAAAAGAAAAAGCAAGGTGAAGTAACATCACATAAAAATCCCCTCAAAGAGACAGAGACATGCAAGAAAAGAAAGGTTTCCCCAAAGAAACCTACATCATGGAAGAAGTCAAAAGCCAATAAACCTCCATTTCAGACTGTACTAATGGTGGATGACATTGACCTTATCATTTCTACTATGTCAGACACCTTGAAGGATATCTTGTAGAGAAGCAAAGCCAAATAGGAGACAATATTCAATAGGATCGAAGCAGAGCTTAAAGGAGTACAACAGGATCTCTATTCGAGCAACGGAGTATCCACTGCGCCACTGCCATCAAAAGGAGCAGAGTTGGGAGATGAGCCTGCCCATCTATGCATATTATCAGACTCGATAGAAACTGACGTTCGGTATGTACAAGAGGAAAAATAATAGGCCACAGAGGCCCTGAAGCAAGCAAAAGAGGAAGTTGTAGAGAAACAAGAAAAAGATGACCTCGAGGCGAAGTTTGCAGAGGATAGAGCGCAGATCTAGAAGGAGAAAGAACAATTGCTCGCAGAGTAGATGGGATTTAAACAAGTAGTCATCAGATCACTTTGCTTTGTAGTGGGCTCAGAACAGATGGAAGAAGAAACATCTGAGAGCCAAGTTGGGAAGCTCGCTGAAGACATTCAACAGCTTCAAGCGAGAATCGCAGAACTGGAATTGCAAACAGTACCAAGCACTTAGCAGGAAGTGTGAGATCAGAGAGAGGAAAATGCCAGGAGCATAATTGAGAGAATCAAGGCATTGGCATTGGAATGCAAGGATCTCAAAAGTTGAAGTGTGAAGACTTATGAGCATCTTGTAGAGGACCTTGAACTAAGGACATTAGAGTCACAGCTCTAGGAAGTGAAGCAATAGGCAACAATAGTGCAAGCACATTTGAAGCCACTATCAGTGGTTGAAAGAATGAAAAGGTTCCAAGAACAGTGCATGGTTCAGTAACAGGTCCATTCCATCTAGAGTAAAGTCATGGAAGTGACCCAGAGGCTCCAACCAGTGCAAGATGAAGCTTGCACACTTTTCGAGGAGATTGAAGGATAAGGTGCACAACTAGAACAAGTGGTCACCATAGTAGAACAATGCTTGGAAGGACCTATGACCGAGAAAGTTATCCAGGAGTTCACCAAGCAGGAGGCTCTAGTGAAACGACAGGTTAAAGCAACTCGAGCCAAGATCGAGGCATTTGAAGCAGAGATACCTAGATCAGAGTGACTCAGGACACATTAGAGGTTAGTGTTGGGAACCTGTTGGCCCTTGACCAGGTTTTAAGGAAACGCTAGTCATGTTTGACCAATTTTGGGACTTCGACAGGCTGGTCGAAGACTGAGCGCCAGGTGAAGCGAAGATCGCGGGATATCGCCCCCTTTTGTGGATTTTTTGGGTTTAGGGTTTATGCAACAGGTATGGTATGTCGGCCCATAGGTTTTACCCATGTTTAGGCCCATTTTGTAAAGTATAAATAGATATCTAGGTGATGTAAGAAGTAGTGACTATTCCTATGTAAGCTAAGTGCAAGTGATGTAAGTAGTTGGATCTGTGTGATTGAGTTAGCTCTGTGCACACTGTGTGTTGAGAACTTGCAGAGCTAAGTGAAAGTGACTGTAAAGAGGCTTTGTGATGTGCCAAGATCGGGGAAGGAGGATCTGGTGAGGTGCACGTAGATCTCTTATCCTATGCGGATTTGGTTTTGATGCTCTGTGCATGTAAGGAGATTGACAGAAGATAATAAAGAAGAAGAAGAGTTGGTGGATGTAGCCCCGCTCTGGGGGTGAACCACGTATATCCTGTTGTTGGTCACTATAATTGCTTAATTGATTCAAGCAATCAAGTGATACATAAATTATCAACCCAGGGAAGTCTTTTATTTCAAAGATAACCACACACTATATATGCTCAATTCCAAAAGCAACTCAGTGTTGTAGTAAAGAAACTTATACTAATCACACTGCTTAAATAAACTGAAGCTCTGAATTAAACCACATGAAAGTAATTCCCCTATTGCAAATATTTAAAGTTCAATCTAAGAATCCTGGATTACATTAAAATAACACTGCAATGGGAAAGAACAACTATTCTGCAATCAGAGAACAAGACCCTTACTCTCAACAGAGACTTCAACACTAACACTCTTTCATGAAAACAGTAATGCAGAAAACAATTAACTCTATCTAACAGAGAACAAAACCACCTAGTTCCTTCCCTTCTAAGCAGGAGCCTTGAGCCTTAGTTCTGTTTTAGCACACTTGTGAGGTTGAGGCTTATAGAGAACAGGGCAGTCTGATCCCTTCCTTTCTGAGCAGGGATCCTTAACCCAGTTTCTGACTAGCACAATTGCAGAAATAATGGAAGTCTACAGAGAAAAGGATGTTTTGGTTCCTTCCTTTCTGAGCATGAACCCTTAACCCAATCCCTAGCTAGAACACTTGCAGAGGTAAATGAAATCTACAGAAGACAAGGTGTTTTTATTCCTTCCTGTCTGAGCAGGAACCCTTAACCAAATCTCTGGCTAGCATGCTGGCAGAAGTAAATGAAATCTACAGAAGACAAGGTGTTTTGATTCCTTCTTGTCTGAGCAGGAACCCTTAACCAAATATCTGGCTAGCACACTAGCAGAAGTAAATGAAATCTACAGAAGACAAGGTGTTTTTATTCCTTCCTTTCTGAGCAGGAACCCTTAACCAAATCTTTGGCTAGCACACTGACAGAAGTGAATGAATTCTACAGAAGATAGGATATTCCGATTCCTTCCTGTCTGAGCAGGAACCTTTAACCCAATCTCTGCTTAACCTCACTAAATCATCACACAATATTGCTGATAAAAAGAATTACAAATTCCATTCAATAAACTAAGACAGAGTCAGTAGTGTTTCAGCAAAGCGGAATCCATTAAAAACAGTGTTTCAGCAAACGACAATTAAACAAAGCATAAACTAATGGTGAATCTTGTGAAGAAGGTGGGCCCTCCCTTCTCACAAGATTCCCCTGAAACGAAAAAGCTAGAGAAGGATACTCAAAGAAGTCTTATATTCATCTGTCGAAATATCACATTACAAATTGGAAAAAATAGAATACGTCCCGCTTCTCTGGAGTTGCTTCAATACATAAAACTTGGATCCCTCGAATGGTGATTTCCTATGATTTAAAGAGGAAATCCCTTCGATACAACAATTACAATGCATATATGAATCCTATCCTAAATCGGATCTTCTTTCTAAACCAGCATAGGATGTCCTAGTCTCACGCAACCGAATGCTATTACAGGAAATGAACGAGGTATTGCTGTTACGGCTCGTGTAACAACTTCTTCTCATTGTTGCTGATGCTATTTCAACATCGCAATTCGTGGGCTGTTTCAGCCACGTGAATTGCGCTCTGACTGCGTTGACCGCTGACTGTGGCGGCTTCCTTGTGTTTCAGCATCGTCGGTTCTGGCGGTTTCCTCTGTGTTTCAGCATCTGCAACTCTGGATTGTGTAACAACTCCGTGTTTCAACATATGCGTCCTCGAACTATAAGGCAACTCCGTGTTTCAGCATCTGCAACCTCGGACTGTGTAGCAACTCTGTGTTTCAACAACAACGACCTTGGACAGTTCTGTGTTTCAGCAATAGGCCTCAAGTGCTAATTTGCAGTTTTGGACACTTATGCATTTCTAATCAATGGTTAAGTACGAGAGTGATGTAAAATATTATGCAAAACAGATTAGACATATAGTAATGAGAAGGGACATTGTATACCTTTGAGATGATCAGATAAAGTGATAGTATGAGTCTAAATGTAGGTGATCAAGAGTATAATGGTGTCAAAGAGTATAGGCAAAAAGGTACATTGTGTGGTCCTAACATCCCCCCCAACTCAAAGTGTTGCATGTCCTCAGGCAACTCACTCTGAATCAGAGTCTGGATACCTACTCTGATCATGTAAGTTACTCAAGCTGTAACTCTGGGAGGTTCTGTCTGTCGGCATTCTGAACCCTTGCACCTGCTGCAATCTTTGCCATGCTGCTGTTTCTGCCTTCTTAGGCAGCTTATAACTGACTTGATACCTTTCTATTGGAAACCAGAGAATGGGAAAATAAAACCGGTACCCTATCCAATTTTCAGCACAATGTCTCATACACTGGATATAATTGGGTATCCTAGAAATTGCTACTTCTAAGTTGGCAGGACCAAAAGGATTGTGCTATTGTCTCTTCTCCCTGAATTGCTGCCAAAATAGGTTATTGGCCTGGAGGGCAGGAATATCTATGGATCTGATGATGCAGTCACAATCCTGAAGCACTTCTGATTGTAGTTGCTGAACATGTTCAGTCACCCCTGGTTGTTTTAAGAACTCATAATATTGTGAGATAAATGTAGTTGCCCTCTGTGGTTCTGGTCTAATCCAGAGGAGGCGATTATCTTCATTGTGCTTGGCAGCTAAAAAGTCGCCTTGCCAAATGATTTGATTGAGGAGAAAGGAAGTAAATGCTCGAAGTTGAACATCCCCAACAAGAGGATTTATGTTCAGCAACCTGTTTTCTGGAATAGCCTCATTATGGAAGTATGCCTCACAAAGGAGGTGCTGATCCCTGGTAGAGGCAGCTACAAAAGTTTTGATAAAATCTGTTGATTGAATGACTTCATGGGGTTTAGCTTCTATAATGGACTTGATCTGAAATCATATGATTCTCTCCATCAGGAATAAGGAGTAGTTACAAGATGGCTTCCTTGTGGCCAGTAGCTTCTGCATCAAATCAAATACCAGGACCAATCTGTCTTTCAAGTCTTTGTTTTTCTTTTTAAGCTCACGAGCTACTTGGCGTATCTATTCTAATGCTTCCCAATTTGAGAAATTTTGATTTATCCATATTTGTTTGTGTACTTGCAGGTTTTTGGCTTGTGTTTCAGCATACTCTTTCTTCCATTTTTGTATTTTTGCCTGCTCATCCCATAACTGGGAAGTCTGAGTAGATTGTTCCACGAGATTGATTTGGCTCGGAGGTGTAAATTCCTCCATGGGAACTGTCTGAACAACTTTGCTGACAAAGGTAGGGGCTTCTTTTGTTGCAATGCAAGACTCAGTCTTAAGATTGAGAGGGCCTGCTGGTTCTTGTGTTGCAGCAGGTTCAGTCTTGGGCTTGCTAGGGCCTGCTGGTTCTTATGTTGCAGCAGGTTCAGTCTTGAGCTTGCTAGGGCCTGCTGGTTCTTGTGTTGCAACGGGTTCTTCCTTGACTTCAAAAGGTGAAGGAGTAGGGGCTTCCCCCGGCACTGGAACTTGAATCACCTTGTAGCCAGCCTGATGGTAAACATCGCCACATTGGCAACACATGTATTCTTTGCACACGTTCTCTGTGGTCTCCTCTGACAAGTTTGCTGTTCGGGCTAAGGTGTACAGATTTAGTTCTTTTTCATATGATTCCCTTTCCCTGACTAATTCTTGCTGATATGCTTCCAATTGAGACTTTAAAAAGTATTTTTCTTCCAAGACATCGGCCATTGTTTGTTTGGATTTAGAGGTGACTGGTTCTTGTGTGGAAGTCATAGCCTCATGAACTGGTGCTTGTGGAGCAGCTATAGGAATGGCAACTGATTCTTGTGTTTCAACCTCCTGGTGTAAAGAGAGTAGTGTTTCAACACCCTCAACCTCTGATTCCTGTATCTCCATGTCAATTTCAGTGTCAGTGGTTGGTTCTTGTGTTTCAGCCACTGCATGGGTAGCTGGTTTTTCAGCTACTTTGCTTGAGGAGAGTGGTGTTGTAGCATTCAGAGGCTTTGATTCTTGTAATTCAATTTCAATATCAGTGGCTGGTTCTTGTGTGTCAGCCACTGGATGGGTAGCTGGTTGTGTTTCAACTACTTTATTTGAGGAGGGTGGTGTTGCAGCATTCGGGGTCTCAGATTCCTGAAATTCAATTTCAATTTCAGTGGCTGGTTCTTGTGTTTCAGCCACTGGATGTGTAGCTGGTTGTGTTTCAGCTACTTCAAAGACAAATGATGTCTAGGCTTCTAGTTCCTGTGACTCGATATCAGTGGCTGGTTCTTGTGTTGTAGCCACGGAGGTCGGAATAGGAAAAGATCCTGGGGGTGGAAAGGTTGGAGGCGGACGGGGTGTTAGTCGAATTGGTGGGGTGTCTAGGGTATTGGTCATCAAGGGTGGCCTCATTGAGGCTCTTGTTCTCTTTTTTCACAAGAAGGGTGGAAAGGGGGCAATCTGTTTTCCTTTTCGTGGAGGTCTTTCCTGAATGATAGGGCAGGCGACATTTTCTGGTTCAAAGTCATCAATGAGAATATGAAGGGCGGGAGTGGATGACTCTGGTAGGGTATGTGGTGGATTTGGTGGAGTAGGGCAATTGACTGGACTGGTTGGTTCTGTGGGCGGGATATGGGGTACTTCGGGGACGTCTGGAGGGTTTTGCTGTTGCTGCTCCTGGGGAATTTCAGCAGCTGGTTGAGGGTTTATGGGCGGGTTATCCAGTGGACGGTTTTGTTGTGCAAAACCCCTGTTGATGAGTAATTGAACAAGACGGTGGTGGGTAAGTGACAGGGTTGGATCTTTTGCCTTTCGACAGTAATGTGCCATATTCTTTAAACATCCCAACAAATAATAGGGAAGATTGACCCATTTGTTATGCCTTAAATGAGAAAGCAAAAGGAAGTCGTGCTGATAGACTACCTGATTGCGACCTTCGCAGGTCAGGTAGTGCTTGATGAATCTGGTGACCTCCGGCCACAGGGGTGGCAGTGAATTGAGATGAACGCCTCTGGCCTTCAATACAATTCTTTCCTCAGGTAGGAAGAAGCTCTGCTGGACATCCCCGATGATATGCTTTCGGATGAATTTTCGAGTTCCGTCAATGGGCAGGCCCGAGACCTCTGATATGTCTTCTTCTGTTACTGATATGTGGACGCCTGCGACGATAGAGTGGTTCTCCTGAAGATTTCGGGCAAACTGTAGGACTTGTTGTTCATTAAATGCCGAAAGTCTGCGGAAGTAATCAAGCCACCATGCCTGCTCGAAAATTTGATACGCTGCTGGATAGTGTTCGAGCAGTGCTGTGGTGGCGGACTCATTTCATATGACGGATCCTCCCATGGCTACTAGCTCAGTAAGTTACAGCGTCGAGAGTTTGTGTATCAGCTCTGGCAGAAAGTAAGTTTTCCGAGGGATTATGTGCAGGAATAGTGGTTAAATGCGCGAAAAGGTGATGAAGTGGGGATGGCGGCGGTAGAATCGGATGAAATGATGGTACTGCGGATTTGACGTGTACTTCCCCTCCCGTCAAGTGCTATTAGTAATAATGGCACTTGAATGGTCATAACGGCTTAAAATCTTTTCTCATTAACTATAGTCTAACTGAATTACATAATATTTACGTACCTCGCCTTACCATTTGATTCGTTCTGCCAACTAGATGCCTGTCCGTGGTGGTGTTGTCGTGGCGGAGACCATCGAGGGTTTGCTGACTATAATCTGAGGGCGTAGAGTCTTGCTGACAGATGATGGTGAAAGACTGGTGTTTTAGCAATAGAGAAGAACGAAGCAGATGAAGAACTGCCGATGAATGGTGTTTCAACATCGGAGGAAAGTCGAAAGTGTTGAACAATGGTGTTTCAGCATCGTGAAGAAAAGTCAAATGTGATGAACAGTGGTGTTTCAGCATCGTGAAGAAGTGGAACGTGCTGAACAGTGGTGTTTTAGCATCGGAGAAAATGATGAAGGGTCATTGTCAATGGTGTTTCAGCAATGGAAAAAATGATGAAGGGTGGCTGTCAATGGTGTTTCAGCAACAGAAAAAAAAGAAGGCGAAACAATTGCTGGACGGAGTTGTTTCGTCAATGAAGGATGGTGAGGAAATGGTGGAATGTAGTGTTCCGGGAGTGGGAAGAAAAAGTGTTGAACAGTGGTGTTTCAACATCGGGGAAAAAGTGGAACGTGCTGAACAGTGGTGTTTCAGCATCAGAAGGGGAAAGGTGAAACAATTGCTGGACGGAGTTGTTTCGTCGATGAAGGATGGTGAGGAAGTGGCAAAAAGGTTGTCGAGCCGAGGTGGGGGAAAAAGGTGTGAGTTTAGTGTTTCAGTAATGGAGAAAGGGACGATTTGCTGACAGTGGTGATTCAGAAACAGAAGGAAGTCAAGAGTGCTGAACGGTGGTGGTTTGGTGGTATAGGGTGCTGAACGGTGGTGTTTCAGCAGCGTGAAGGCAAACAGTGCTAAACAGTGGTGTTTCGGCATCGTAAAAGTTAACAGTGCGGAACAACGGTGTTTCAGCATCGTGAAAGCTCGTCTCTCTGAAGTGGAATCGTCCTCTTCGATCGGGAATCTGTAAAAACAACTGTAGCATGGTATTTCTTGACAGGGATTATTAGAAAACGAAATCTAATCTAATCTAACACTAAAGAAAATCAATCTTAGAAGAATTAATTGCTATTAGGGGTAGAAACCCCCTCAACGAAGAGAAAATGAGCACCTGCCATGCATGTGGCCTTAAAATATTCTTTAGAGATGGGTCGCTGGTATAGACGGAGCCGATGACCATTTAAAAGTAACGGAGTTCTGGAGTCATCGATTGTGAGGAGCCTTACTGTTCCATTGGGGAAAACTGTGTCTACTTCGTAAGGTCCCAACCATCTTGTACGCAGTTTCCCTTGAAATTCT
>JZKD02S2369673.1:834792-866939 GCA_000966675.3 Picea glauca
TTTTGGTTCCTTCCTTTCTGAGCAGGAACCCTTAACCCAATCCCTGGCTAGCACACTTGCAGAGGTAAATGAAATCTACAGAAGACAAGGTGTTTTGATTCCTTCCTGTCTGAGCTGGAACCTTTAACCAAATCTCTGGCTAGCATGCTGGCAGAAGTAAATGAAATCTACAGAAGACAAGGTGTTTTGATTCCTTCCTGTCTGAGCAGGAACCCTTAACCAAATCTCTGGATAGCACACTGGCAGAAGCAAATGAAATCTATAGAAGACAAGGTGTTTTGATTCCTTCCTGTCTGAGCAGGAACCCTTAACCAAATCTCTGGCTAGCACACTGGCAGAAGTGAATGAATTCTATAGAAGATAGGATATTCCGATTCCTTCCTGTCTGAGCAGGAACCTTTAACCCAGTCTCTGCTTAACCTCATAAAATCATCACACAAGATTGCTGATAAAAAGAATTACAAATTCCATTCAATAAACTAAGACAGAGTCAGTAGTGTTTCAGCAAAGYGGAATCCATTAAAAACAGTGTTTCAGCAAACGACAGTTAAACAAAGCATAAACAGAATTTGTACTAACACACTTCTAACTAATGGGTGAATCTTGTGAAGAAGGTGGGCCCTCCCTTCTCACAGGATTCCCCTGAAATGAAAAATCTAGAGAAGGATACTCAAAGCAGTCTTATATTCATTTGTCGAAATATCACATTACAAATTGGAAAAAATAGAATACGTCCCGCTTCTCTGGAGTTGCTTCAATACATAAAACTTGGATCCCTCGAATGGTGATTTCCTTTGATTTAAAGACGAAATCCCTTCGATACAATAATTACAATGCATATCTGAATCCTATCCTAAATCAGATCTTCTTTCTAAACCAGCATAGGATGTCCTAGTCTCACGCAACCGAATGCTATTACATGAACTGAACGAGGTATTGCTGTTACGGCTGGTGTAACAACTTCTTCTCATTATTGCTAATGTTGTTTCAGCATCGAAATTCATGGGCTGTTTCAGCCACGTGAATTGCGCTCTGACTGCATTGACCGCTGACTGTGGCGGCTTCCTTGTGTTTCAGCATCGTCGGTTCTGGCGGTTTCCTCTGTGTTTCAGCATCTGCAACTCTGGATTGTGTAACAGCTCTGTGTTTCAGCATCTGCGTCCTCGAACTATAAGGTAGCTCCGTGTTTTAGCATCTGCGACCTCGGACTGTGTTGCAGCTCTGTGTTTCAGCATCAGTTCTGTGTTTCAACAACAACGACCTTGGACAGTTCTGTGTTTCAGCAATAGGCCTCAAGTGCTAATCTGCAGTTTTGGACACTTATGCATTTCTAATCAATGGTTAAGTACGAGAGTGATGTAAAATATTATGCAAAACAGATTAAACATATAGTAATGAGAAGGGACATTGTATACCTTTGAGATCATCAGATAAAGTGATAGTATGAGTCTAAATGTAGGTGATCAAGAGTATAATGGTGGCAAAAAGTATAGTCAAAAAGGTACATTGTGTGGTCCTAACACCTGTGTTATGGTTTCTTTGTGTGATTGATGTGATTTATGATTAGTGTTTTTATCCTTATGTATGTTAGATGCATCTAATATAGTATATTAGTGCTTAGTAATGTGAATGAATTCTAGATCTGATCTATCTCTATGTGCTAAGTTCTTGAATGTGTTAGATCTTGTTCAATACTTCACTTCTCTGTAATTAGTGTTTTACCTGCGATGTGAATAAGAGTTAAATACTAATGAATGTTAGCTGCTAAGTGTTCTGTTAAGTACCGTGATCACATATCTGTGTCCCAACTAGGTTGCAGACACTTGAGTCCTGCAACTCCCTTGCCTCTACCTCGGGTGAGACTTCATCTACTTCGTAGGTGTTGCCGAAAGGCCCGGTAGCTAGGGTTTTGTTGGTGCATTGTTGAAGCGTTGAACCCTGGGTCTGCCCCTGTGCCAATAGGTTGACACTTTGAATAATGTTGTATGTTCATTGACAAATTCTGTGAGCACAAAGAAGTTCTTCTGGTGTAGACTAACAATCTGCATTGTTGCCCTAGATCATTGACTATGTAATCATGTGAACCCCTGTATGCAAAGAAAACAACAAGTGGGAGAATTTTGGGTATGTGTTATATTCTTTGCATGCGTGTGTGGGGGTGCGTTAGATTCAACAAATGCATCTGACGATCCCAACTTCCTTCTCCCGATTTTTTCTATTTTAGCAGATTTTGCTATTTTTAGTGGTTTTCTAAATTAATCTCGTATTAAGGGATTAGGGTTTTGGTAGCTACAGAATACCTAAAACATTGTATGTATTGTATGGTGAATGGTGAAATTAAAACAATGAAGAGTTGAAAGGTGCGCCACCAAGGAATGTTGATTTTCTCTTGGTTAAGGGTTTCTAGAGTAAATATCTGTGTACTATGTGTATGATCCATTGATTAATTTTTGTTTTACTTAAGAATATGTATGCATTTCTTTACTTCACATGTTTAAAACTTACAAAAGGGCGTAAGTGAGGAGGGTGTGCCATTGATGAGGCTTATCTTCGATGAGCCTCTTGATAATTCTAACCAGATTTTTTTTAGTAGACTCAGCTTGCCCATTTCCTTGAGGGTAATAAGATGATGGGGTAAAATGTTTAACTCCCAATTTAGGTAGAAACTGAGTCAAATTAGAAGAAATAAAAGAAGGACCATTGTCTGTAATAATTTCTAAAGGAAGGACAAATATGGAAACAATATTAGTTTCAAGGAAAGAAATAACCTGCTCATCCTCCGAATTCTTAAGTTGAACAACTTCAGTCCATTTCGTAAAATAGTCTGTGGTTGTCAAGATAATTTTTTTTCTTATTGATGATGGAGGATTAATAGGACCGATAAAGTCCAGATCCCATTTTGAAAAAGGAAAGTTAGGGAGGACAGGTTGTAAAGGCATGGTAGAAAGACGTTCTTTCCCAGCGAACTTTTGGCACTTGTCACAAGATCTTGAAAAATTATAAGAATCACGAAAAATTGAAGGCCAATAATACCCTTTTATGATAATTTTAAAAGCAGTAGTTTTAGCAAAAAGGTGGCCACCTACATGAATAACATAATCTGAAGATCCATGGATTTCTTGTAACAATTTTTGTGCTTCCTCATTATTTACACAACGAAGTAACGTACCATTGACAAATATCCTAAACAAGAAGTCTCCTAAAATGACATATCTGGAAGATTCAAGACGAAGCCTTCTCCTTTGATGAGTATCTAAATTATATGGACACCTCTGATTTTGCAAGTAATACACCAACTATTTGTAACAAGGATGTTCAATTACAAAAAGAATTTAATTGTCAATGTAAAATAGTGCTGATAGAGAGCTATATTGCTCATCCATTTCTTCACTTGCTTCAACATGACGAGCTAAGTGAAGGGTTAAGTCATGTCCCTTAATGGTTTTTGAAGTCATTATAGTTAAATCATGCTCCTGGATCTTGGCAAGCCAATGTGCCAGCTTCCCTGAAAGACAAGTCCGTGAGAGAAAAAACTTCACAGTAGGTAAAGGGACTTTTACCAGCGTGTACTTACCTAAGATAAAGTGGTGAAATTTCTCAACATATTTAACAAGAGAGAAATCATGTTTTTCAATATAAGAATATTTGAATTCATCATCTGATAAGATTTGACTCATGTAAGCTACTAGTTTTTCATTATTTTGGTCATCACATTGTATGAGGATAACATAGACTGCTTCCTCTATGGAATTAGTGTATATAATAAATTCTTTCTCAAAATTCAGATTTTCCAAAACCGATGCATAACTAATTTCCTTCTTGATCCTTACGAAATCATTTTCTACATCATCAGTCCAAGAAAATGAATGATATTGCTTGAGAAGATTGTGAATTGGTTTGAGCATTACAACAAAATCAGGAAAAAAACCTACGAACAATGTTGATAATGCCCATAAAGGCTTGAACCTCCTTTTTGGAAGTAAGAGAAGAAAGACTTAGGATAGCAACAATCCTTTTGGGATCTATGATTAGTCTTGAATTAGAGACAATATGCCCAAGGAGATTTCCCTGGGTAACGCTGAAAATAGACTTAGAAGGATTTAAAGAAATTCTGAATTTCCTCCATTGCATGAGAACCTTTCTAAGATTACCAAAATGATCCAATCGGTTATTTGAATACACAATCAAGTCATCAAGATAAATCTGAATAATCTTACCGATCATATCGTCAAAATCTATCTTCATAGCTCTTTGGAAAGTGGCACTTGCATTAGATAAGCCAAAAGTCATGCGTTCATAAGAAAATGTGCCCCAAAGTGTAATAAAAGTGGTTTTGTATTTATCTATCTTTTTTACATTGATCTAATTATAACCATAAAAATCGTCAAGTAAGGACATCATCTGTGACCCTGCAACTTGCTGCAAAATCATTTCCATATCAGGGAGAGGAAAATGGTCTTTTGTGCTCACTCTATTCAATGCTTGGAAATCAACGCACAATCATATTTGACCAGTTGTTTTCCAAACGAGAACCAAATTGGAAACCCACTTAGAATACTTAACAGGGAAAATTATCCCAGCCTTCAAGAGTTTTTCCAACTCTTCCGAATAGTTTCTTCAAGTACGGGGTTAATGGGTCTTTGTTTTTTCCTAACCGGTTTTATTCCCTCCTTGATAGGGATGGAATGATGTAACTCATGAATATCCTCATAAAACCAAGCAAAAACATCTTGAAATTCATAAAGTAACTCAGTGAACTTCAATTTTTCTTCATCAGTACATTGGGCACCTATCTTAACATTCTTTGGACAATCAGGTGTCCCAATGTTCAAGGAAATGGTTTCACCCACTTTCCTTTTCGACTCCTCTTCTTTATGTTTTTCTTTGTTACCTACATCACTTGATGAAAATAAAATTTCTAGAGGAGTCAAACCCTTCTGAATTTTATTGTCTTCCATGGATATAATCTCCTTAGGATTATATGGTTCATTTTGTATGAAATCATGGATTCTTTCATCACTAGGGAAGACCTTCCATGCCTCTACATTTTCAGGGATATGAGGATGATACAAAGATTGAAAAGCGAAATTGGGTATTTGTGGCATAAGTTGCCGAGTAGGAGAGGTTGCAAAAAAAACTAACCTATCAACCATTGAATTCAGTTCCCTTTTAACATGAGGGATGTTAAATGATAGTAAGTTCAAGATAAGTGCCCAAACAGTTTGGGTGTAGTGTTTCATTAACAAATTGCTAGGAGAATATATCTTACGTACAAGGTTTACAACAAGTTCAGAGTCCCCCAAAAATGTAAGGTGACCACAACCTAAATTATAGGCATTTTCAATGCCTAGCAGTAATACTTCAAATTTTGTGACGTTGTTTGTACAATAGAATTCTAACCTATAGGAAAAGTTCTGAATTTTACCTACAAGAGAATATAAGATAATGCCATCTCCATTACCTTCGTTGGAGCATGAACCATCAAAGTGCATATCCCACATCCCATCCTTTACGTCAATTTGTTCCAAGGTAGTGTTGTCCTCATCGACAAAGATGGAATACACTCCTAAGTCCTCCTCAAGATAGTTTACATTAGGCTGTGGAATACTTTCTATATATGGTGAAATTATTCCCTCCCTTAGGAATATGATGTTCTTCCCATTTTGAGGAATGAATAAGTGTGTCCCATCGAGTGAGAGGTATCCACCTGTCAAAGCTTGCCAATCTCTTCCTAAGATGATTGAATAATTACTCACTGGCATGTCAATTACTTGAATATTAAGGGTTTTCCTTATTTCAGGATGCACACACAAAACAAAAGTCACGTCCATGATCTCACCTATGGTCGATTGTTGTAAACTATTATAAGAGAGCATGCTTCTGGCATTTTCATTAGTACAAGACAAGCCTAGCTCTTCCATAATAATTTTCTACATTACGCTTGGGCCCGAACCACCGTCAATCAAACAACAATGGGATATTTTGTCCATAATCTTTACAAAAATGAAAAATGGAGGATTTTTTATAGAGTGTCTAAAATTATTTACACCTAATTTATTTACAGTTGAGTCCTCTTCATTTACCTCTTCAGAGAGATTGGCTATGGTAGAATCTTTTCCTTCCATGAATTTTTTTATATGCTTTTGTCACTCAGGGATGAAAACCATGTCCAGAAGAGTAGCGTCAGCCTTGATATTAGCCAATTGATTGAGAATGTTGTATTTGGAAGAGGGGAGGGAGTTCCTTGACTGTCAAGAGTTTTAGTAACCTGTACAGTAGCAGCTAGTGAATTTGATCTTGGGATAGAAGAAGTACGAGGGGGATCATATTTTAATTTTGAAGAATATGATTTATTCATAGTGTTTATGATCATGACATCCTCTGGTTCTGCAAAATCTAGAACAACAATGGTAGTTTCAGGCCTGTTGCCAAATATTTTATCTCTGACACTCTTCTTTACCTCACAAGTACTCTCCTCGTGGTGTTTCTCTCACAAGTTACACCAACTGAGAGGCATGATGGATTTAGGTTGAAATTTGTTTTCATTAGAAGAATATGAGGCCCTAGGAGTAAGTGAAGGGACATTTCCCTCTCGCTCATATGCTATCATTTGGTTATTCATATCTTGTACAAGCTGTAAGAGGGTGAACATGTCCATTTGTTTAATTGAATCTCTTTTGGGAAGACCTGTTCTTCATACTCTAGACAAGTATGAAGAGAGGAAACACTATTTTTAATAGCGTTTTCTTCAAGCCTATGATGATAAGGGGAAGGTAGAGAATTGTAGTAAAGCATACACGCAGCTTAGTTCTAAGGGTGAATAAGTTCAGGAATTTGGTTATATAACTTGGTGAAACGTAAGTTGAAAGACTTGATAGTCTCATTGTATTTATACACAATGTTATTATATTCCAATAAGTTCGGATGGGATTTTAGACTGCCCATAAGTAGATTTTAACTAGTAAAATAAATCCTCCCAAGTGGAAAGAATCTTGGGAGGGAGGTCAAAGAAATCTTCCACTGCTTTCCCTTCAAGGGAATCAACAAATAAGCACATAAAAGTATCATTGTCATTAGCTCCTATATTGTGATAGGCATTAGAGAATTCCACCAAGTGTTCATTCATAGTGACAGTGTTATTTCCTAAAAACATAGGGAGATGCTCTTTGAATTTTAGAAGTGGACGAGTAGGAGGTGCTAGGTTCATAGGAGAGGATACATGCCACGGGGTAGTAGTAGCATATTCTTCGAATTTAAAGAGTCCATACTTATTTATGACCTTAGTGGGGTTGGTAGTAGATTGGATAGGGACTTGATGGCTATACAAGCTACCAATAATTGATGAGGCTGAAGATTGAGATAAAGAAGCACCCCCAGTGCCACTAGAGCCACCCACAGATGCCATTTTGATAATAATGGGTAAGGGAGAGAAAGACAAACTAGATGAATCAGACAAATTTCTCCTTAGAGTACCTTGTTGGGTTGACAAAACAACGTTTCTTCTTCCTATTTCAACAATAGGGTTGATCTTGGGTGACAAACCTCTTCTTCTCCTAGAGATGTCGGGGTTTAAGGACATGAAAGTAGATCAAAACTTTATGAAAAAGAAATTTATGGATGATTCCTAGGCTGCCTTTCCCTGGCCTCCCAACGTTCTTAGAAACTTATGTCTTGTTCAATTACTTCCCACGAGCGTTCAAACTCAACCCGGGTGTTAGCGGTTTCTAGGATGGTATTGAATAAGGTTAAAGAAATGATGGTCTGGTCTTTAAGATCAGGCTCAATATTGGGCTGACCTGTAATAGGTATTGTCATGAAGGAAAGAAAACAGTCAAAGAATCGAAAGAAAAAAAATAATTTTTTCAATGATAATCATGCATATAATCAACCAGAGAAATATGGAAGATCTCCCTAGTACGGTCACCAAATAAATGTTGAGGAAACTATATGAATTATCTTACTCAAGCATTTTCGAATCTTGAAAGGCTAAGACAAGATAGTCAGGAATATCACCCTGTTTTATAGCCTCAAAAATATTTTCCCAATCCACAAGTATTATTTACAGATTATAAAAAGTAAATGTGGAGATCAAAAAGCAAAAGTAACCAAGTCGCAAGTACACACAAATGAGACAGAATAACAATCTTCTTTATTTCATTCCAAGAAATCAAAAGTGATTTTCTCTTTACAAAACCCTTGTGAGGGCATGGATCAAAGTCGAATTTAGAGATCTGTGATGAAAACCATACAAAAGGACTCTGACAAGAAGTAAAACCTGAACTTTATAATCTGGATTATCTTGGCACAGACTGCTTCCATTTTGACTCTACACAATATCCTTTATCACCTATGAAACTTAATCCATAAACAAACAAGTATACACAGAATATCACAGATAGATCAACACCTCTAAAACAAACATCTGAATGATTTGGTTCAGTTATGAACCTTGCTATCTACAATAGGACCCTGTTGTCAAAAACATAATTAGGCTTTGAATGAACTTAAGAATGAATGAAAACTGAAACTATCTCATGAAAACAAAAGAACAAACCTTAGTATTGCTTTCTCCTTCTATTCTCCCCTTGTTTCTTCTTCTCATTCAGATTTTAGGCCTTCCAAATAAGTTGAATTAGTTCAACTACTTTCTTTAGTTAATTTAGTTTGAATTAACTAATTTAGTTTAGGAGAAATAATAATAATAATAATAGTTAAGGGTCTTTATTTAATAATAACTAGGTAGGTGGGACCCCTTGTGACTCCCTTATTTTATTCTTTTCAAATTATAAAATAAAACACAATTGGATAATCATTTAAACACATGCCACCTTGTAACTCCCTTAAATACCTTCAAAATTTGAATATTTAAATATAAAAAATAATTCAAATCATATCCAAAAATATGTAAATATCCACATTATCCCAAAAATAGCTTTCTGTCCAAACCTTCTGTAGACCATTGTCTTCAACAACTCAATTATAAAAACACATAATTTAAAATCCATACTTGCCACTCTGAGAGGCAATCTTTATTTTATCATTGTTGTCCCTCTTTGACTTCCCTGAAGTAGCCTTAGGTTGATTTGACCCTTGAGGCTGTATCTCACTAATAACATGGGAACAATCGTCATTCAAATGCATATGTGAGGACACTGATTTTAAAGAGTCATTTGAAGGAGAGGAAGGGGAGGAAACAACTTTCCCTTTATCTTGCACATGGGGGACATTTGTTTTAAGCCTTTTACTAACATGAGAGGATTGAACAGGTGAATGTACAATGACAATTTGAACATTAGGATTTATAGGTGGTGGAGGAGATAATGACAAATTGGGCCAGCCATGATGGTGAGAGACAACCGGATTGCCGATCTCTTTCCATCCCTTATTTGAAGGGAGTTCTTGTTGCATGGACATATGAGGAGGCACAAGAATACGAGGGATATTTTGCAGCTAGAAGGGAGGTCTCTCTGGTCAGGGTTGTACTATCCCTTGCCCAATCCAATTGAAGAACCCAACTTGGAACAACTGGTTCAGTTCCTGGGGTTCAACATCAAAATGAACGGAAAATCTAGGCCTTCTAGGCCCTCTATTCCAGTTTCCTCTTCCTCTATTATTTCTGCCATGGCTTCCCCTGCTGAATAAACTCATCCTGTATGCAACAATTCATCAGTAACTAGCCCTTAACAGACCATACATGATATTATGCTTGCATGAAACAATTTTTAGCTCATAAATTGACACAAGACCCATGCAAATCCATCCATAAGCAATGATTTAATAATTGCCAAGAGAGCAGGGGGTGGATAGGGTTCACGGGACATCTAGAGGGAGTGTAAGGAGAGAAAAAGTGATATAATGAGAGAGGAAAAATACACGAGTACTGCTCAACAATTCATTAAATAATTTAACTGTGCAATCAAATACCAAAAATATCAGCTGCCAACTATTTATGTGTCATATATTTTGTCACTATTATACAAAGTTTTTTAATTTATTTTACAGAACAGGGATGCCAAAAATGATAATGGGATTATGAGGGGGGTATAATGAGCGAAAAGTGGTAGCATGACAGGGAATAAAATATGGACACTGTTCATATAAAAATAAATCAAATCAAACAATCAAACATAACTCTGTTCGGACCTCCATAATTCAATAAGCATTCACTTTTAAAACCACCGTATAAACTTTCACTTCTTTTACATATCGCTTGCTGACTTTCAAAAAAACAATTCATATTCCCATAAATACTCAATTACAGTGGCCTTTACATCCACATAACCTTATACAATAGACATAATAACAACATTTCCATTTATATGATAAACACACCAACCACAGTCATTCATATTCCAATTCTAAATAATTTTCCTTTTAAAAACAAATAGAAATATGCACAATGATTCCACCCATCCACATCCAATATTTATTCCTTAAACTCAAATAAGAATAGGCCCAATATTAACCACCATTTGTCGATTTTCCAAACATTGTTCGACATAATCAACTGGGCATTAAAACTCATAATCGTACCCCAATCCATTCGCACACAGATGTTCATCCAGTATAATCAACATAAGTATTGATTCAGAATAGCATTCAACCAATAACATGCAACTGTTGGTGTTAAATATTGTCAATTAATTAATTACCCAACTATTTAATTGTCAACCCAAGGTGTTCGTAAGCTTCGAGGTGCAGGCGCATGAAACACATGATTAAAGTGAAACTAGCTTAATCTAATGCTTGAAAAGGAAAACACACAACTTAAATTGAATCTAATCAGGAAAGCAAGAAATTGCATGAAATAAATCTAATTAAGAAAGCATGAAATTACATGAAATGAATCTAATTAGGAAAACATGAAATTGCATAAAAGACAAATAATATATAATATGCAACTAGTGAGCTCATATGAAATCAACACCACTAACTCATAATAAAGAATCCTCTACTCAATATGGAGAAATTAAGATGTTAGTATTAAATCATAAACTCTATTACATAGCATTCCAATCCAACCTCTATAAAATGACTAACTCCCTCAATCATTCACACACTTATTAACTCCATTCTTTCTCTAACTCCTACTCCTTCACTAATTCCTACTCATACTCCTACTAATCCCTACTAATCCCTAATGGAGAGAGATCACCCCTTTATACATGAGTTTCTTTGAAAAAAGGATAAACAACTAATAAATTTAGATCCACTTTCCTCTCAAGTAGGTACAACCAATTTTCTAATAATTACATAATATTTATCTCTACAATCCTCACAAATCCTCTCACAAATCCTTAATATCTTTGATAAGAAATTCTATCCATATCTCCATGATCTTTCTCCTTTGAATATGCTTGAATAATTATCTTCAAATCTTCAAAGGTTGGATAAAAGTTCCGAGAAGCTTGAATAATCCTTTTGTTGGAGTCTTCAAGTATTCCTACACATTACAAAACTCATCCACTTTGAGATATACATGAAAATATGTCAATTTTCTAATATTTAATCACAAATTCTCTTTTAAAACTAAAATAAATGATTTGGAAAATAATAAGGCTAAATCCATATTTAATTATGAAAATGGTATTAATGAATGGTTTATGGAGTTGTAGAATATGGATAATTGTGAAGAATGGTGAAAGGAAAAGAGGATGAAAATGCGACAATCCTGAGACTCAACATACCCCCCAACTGAACTTGTTGCATGTCCTCATGCAACCTTGCATAAAGACTTTTCTTCTCAATTTTGGTTATGAATGATTATATTTTTTTTAACAATAAAGAGGATGAAAATCCCCCCCCCCCCCAAATGATCTTGTGGCATGTTCTCATGCAACCTTCCATGATTATTCTTTAGGACTTTTGGATTTTGAATGAAATCATTTCCATGATGTGAAATACATAAGTAACAACTAATGTTTCTGACGGTTGGTTCTTGTGTGACAACCATGAATATAACAAATGTTGGTTCTTGTGTTAACAACATTCATTTCATTTACTTGTTTTCTCACTACAATAATATTTTAAGCACACATGCATTGGAAATGATAAGCCATCAACGTGCATAAGAAAACCTTTTCTTCATGTTATGAATCATGCCAAGATAGATCATTGGCTGGAAAAGTGCAACAAAGTGTAGTTCAGACGAGACATGTTGGTCAACAGTATATGAGGTGATAAATGTGTAAATGGAATCAAATGGTAATGAATATTCCCCACCCCCCCAACTGAAGGTGTACTATGTGTACGAAAAAGAGAAAGGAAATGGAACATGGTGAAGGAATTTTCGAAATTCATTCACTCTAACATGTAAGGAATTGCATGATTAAAGAGTAGAAAACAACATACCTGCACTTACCCAAAAGTAGATGAACCATGCAATAGGGATGTAGTTGCCGCTAGATCAGGAAAAATGTGTCTGCTGCTGTCGCTGCGACTGGATCATGGGATGTGAAGTGAAGGAATATGAACTGCTGATTGGTTGTATGAATCAAAAGATGAATTTTGAAAGTGGAACTGTGGTACTCTCATATGGTTGGAAAAATACTGCTGCAACTGCTGATGGAGTCATGGAAAAGTGTATAGTCTTCACCCGCTGCTAAACCTGATGGTACAATTCTAGTCATGCGAATGAATGTGTCGATGTCAAGCATGAAAATAAGTCATTTGATTACTGACCATTGATGAATGCCGTTAACCAATGCGAGGCAAACTCATCATTGATGTTAATGAGTGCTAAGGTACCTAAGTACATCTTGCGAAGTGCGAGTGAATGAGCTGATGTCGAGCCACTTCCAAGATCTAAAAATCAAGGGACATTGATGTATTCCCATGATTGTCAGTGAGATAACTTGCCATTAAGGCATGCAAGCCTCAAGGTACTCATCAGGACTCTAGTCTTTATCCCAGATAAGGTGTTGAGGTTGATGGGGCAAGACTTGTTGAAAGGTGGGCCTTACGGAATCCCACATCAATCAACGTGAGTTGTACAAAATGATTGGTAGGACTATAGATGAGAATATCTCAGTAGCAACCGTGTGTATGTAAAATAAAGCAGGGTAATGTAGTCGTTGAAAGGGAGATGAATGGTTTTATTTGCAAGGAAAAGATATGAACTGAAAATGGGGAAAACTGTATGCGACTCAGAAAGGTAGGCATGTATGAAGTCATGACAGATAAGGCAATGAAAGGTGGACTTCAATACATGGAGGATGAATAAGCTTGGAAGGAGAAGGGTAAGTAATCGTGTCATGGTGTAATTGGTTTTCTGAAAGGCTTCTTATGACGACAAATGGTATGACATGTGTGAAGCAAAGCTTGACTCCTTCGAGCTTTTGATGAAATATGTTTCTCTGAAAAGTTTTTGTGATTCATGAAATCACTTTTGCAGGCAATTTAATTGTCTTCGAACCTGTAAAAGGTTAGCACTAATCTTGCAACAAAATTGTGAGAGCAGAAAATGTAGGAAAAGTGTGTGCTCAACAAATCAAATTTTAAAATAAAACAAAATGTGTTTTTACCTACTGCCGTGACTCATGATTTTCTTCGTCGGTTCCTATTTTGAATGACTTCAAAAACCAATTTAGGGTAAGAAATGAAAGCATGGTATTAATATTGTTTTCAAAAAGTTTTGGTGATCCATTTGCAATTTTTTTATTAATTTTTTTTTTTAACATTTTTTTATGGTTTTTATTATATATATATATATATATATATATATATATATTACCTAATGTTTGTTTTTAGTTATATGTTTTAAAATTTTTGTTTTTTAATTTTATGTTGTGTTTTTTTAATGTGATTAATTTATAAAATATATACATATATAAACTAATAAATATTTTATTAATTATTTTTTTTAATCGTTTTCTAATTGCTATCTTTATTGTTTGATTCCTAGCTGCTCTAAAATCATCAATACAGCCACCATGAAATCTAATAACTTTTGATGTTGTCTAAATAAAAACAGTAGTGCCAATACATATCGTTGTTTGGCTTCCATCGTTTTTTTACTTGCATTCAAAATACATTAGAAAAATGGAAATAACTTAAACCCTACAAAAATGGCAAGGTTCCATCATCATCATAACATTTCAAGGAAATAAATAGGAGATCGTGATGTTGTCGAGGATAGGTAAAAATATTTTATTTTGTTGTCCCCATCCTCCAAGTTTCCTTACTATCGTGGATTGAACTCTATACATTCTCGATCTGCACTCCATAGTCTAAAGCTTGGCAGGTGAAGAGGCCTTATTGAAGAAACATCTTCGAAGTAATGCGTGCAGGATGGCAATATAATTGGTTTCATCTTCTCATCAAAAGAAAGGGTGTGTATGCAGGGCTTAAGGATATTCTTCACAAGGCTCAAAGCTGGAAACAACGACTCCTCCTCTCCTTAATGAAAAACTACCAATACACACATAGGCACAGATCACAGTTGTCAGTACACATGGTCAATCAACTGTTTCAGACACTGTCTCAACCTCTACAGAGCTCTTTACATCTCATTTTCACAAACTTGGGCCCAAGCTGTTAAACACACAGATGGAGGCTATTTTCCAGAACTCTTCCAACAACAACAATATTCCCTTCCTCCGCAAACAACAAACAACATAGGCGATGTTCTTTAACTCTCGTATGGGTAACCAACATTCTGGAGGTCGAGCATTATTACATCAGTTGTAGATGCTCAAACAGACAACTCAAAGCATGCCAAGATAAGTCATGATATTGTAGATGCCATGTTCGTAGCACTGGATATGAATCTGATTGTGTGGGTGCCCAAAACATGTCGAGGAATTGCACAAGAGGTAAGTTATATCATTATGCTCTATTACTAGGTTAGTTTGGGCATTAAATCTGCTTGGAACATTGTAAAACCGCTCCATTAGATACTTGTGCGTGGGGTAAGCTGATTAGTTGAAGATCCCTATGATAAACCTTCAAACCATTCTCTTTGACACTCAAAAAGAACACCACTGAGTGGGCCCTTGCTCATCAGTCTCGAGCTGCCTTGAAAAGCTAAAATAGAATGTTGCAAATCATAGGAAAAACTCAGTGTTTTGTATTAAGAAAATAATAATGTTCATAACTTATATATCGATGTCTCTTATATCCCCCGAATACTGAGTTGCTTAGATATATAATGGCTGAGTTATGCCATATTTGGAGTAAATAAAAATAATAACAAACTAGAAACAAGTAATATATTATGTAAAACGATTACACAGAATATCCCTTGTTTCCTATCATGAGGAAGGAGGAAGAGGCTTAAGATTGATTGTTGGTTACTTCTACCCACAGGTGGCGGTTCTTCATGCAACAAAACAATGAATTTTCTCTCTCACACTCGACTCTGCTCACCACTCAACGATTTATTTGGTTTTATTTTCTCCATGTGCGGTGGCTTCTCCACAAATTCGTGAAATCCTTGACTGCAATAAACAACAACCATGGCTCTCCAACAACAAAAATTCATGGCTTGTTCCCATGCTTTCTCTGAGACCATATTCCTCTACATCATCCACACAATCAAGAGGCCTCAGGAAATGTACTTGGAACTCATACATAGTTAGCACTCTTCTCCAATTTCAACAACAAATATGATATTGCACCTTGCACCTTCTCTGAACTCGAACGAAAGACTAAAGAGTGAGGGTTGGATTCTTGTGACTCTAAATAAAGACAGAGGGAGTAACGCCCAGGGCTGCTCTGATACGAAATTAAAAATTGATAATAAACATTGGTGCATACAAAAAAAACTCAGTTCCTTATTCTGCGAACCAAACCTAGATTTTAGGCCATTTTCCCTGTACTTTTGGTTGGAGTTGCAGCAAACATACCCAACTATTCTATTCTTAGGCCGAAGAGACAAAAAAGGTTGCATTTCATTGGAACTTTGAAGTTATAATTGTTTGTTGTTTATGCCAATTTTAGTTTAGATGTTTTTTCTGCCATTCACAACTGATTTAGTTGGTGTTTTTGTCAGTTTCGATTGAATGCTTGTTATTTCCTGGGTTGTTGTGAAAGTCAGTAGGCTTACGATGGTCAATCAAGAAGGGGAGCTATATCGTAAGCAACGTATAGATGATAAACATGGAAGCTGTGGATGTGGTTGTAAGGCCACTGCATGAGTTTTCCAAAGATAGAGTGTGCTTATCAAAATATGCCACAAGCCTGATCGCAAAGAGTTTAGTAAAGTGGTTTTCAGGACGACCATTGGATTTGTTGTTATGAGATTTGCTGGTTTATTTGTCAAGTTGATCTTCATGCCAATTAAAAACATCATTGTGGGATCAGGATTACTGATATTAGGCGATTTTAAAGATGCCACAAAACTGAAGACCATAAAAGTTGTATACGAAGAAACCTTCTATGCACGAGATTCAGGTATACTGGAACAGTTAAAGAAAATGAGCGCCAGGTGAAGAGCAGTTGAGGGGTCAGTCAATGGAATGGATGGGATGGATTGTATGGATTCACAATCTTCATCCACTATACCCAGGAAGATGTGGCATATCTGCATGCAAATGATGGATGTGTGCACATGATTTCTACTGCGATAATCAGCCTGCATCCCTTTGATTCGAAAAAAAGAGAATAAAATAGAAAGATGATCAAAATAAATGAATTCGTGCTCTCCTCTTAAATGGATTTTCATAGTGAGAATCTAATCATTTTTATTTTTATGTGATTTGTTTTTTTATTTTTATTTTTAGTTTATTAGTTTTTTTTCTTTTTAATGTTTGTTGGTGTAAATTGCTTTTTGCAGGTGTCATTCCAGATCAAAGGGTGAAGGCTAAAATATGGCATTGTTTTTTTTTTGACCATGGGAACAACAACCTCCCAAGATTATATCCAGATATACCAATAACTTGTGACTGAGCAGGGGCATCTAAGGTCCACTGACTAAAATATGGCATTGTTGCCACTCAAACCAAGCTGAGACATAAGCTATTTCAAAACGATAGGGTCTTTGCATTAAGAGACAATTTCAGCCTAAAATTCTATGGGTTTTGATGATTTGTTTTTTTATTGTATTATTCTTATATTAGAATCAAAACACAAAGCTAATTTTTTCTAAAATTATTATTATTATTATTTTACTATTCCTAATAAAACTATAAGATTTATGAATTTAAAAACAATTTGAAAAAAAATAAATTATTATTTCTTTTATCCATTTCTTTTTTTAGCAAATGGAGATTGCAAATTTAAAATTGTAGACGAACAATTGATTAGGTGTTTTTCTTTCATCACCAACAACTTAGATCCTTCCAGAAAACATTTCTAAACATCCTACTTTCTAATCCTCGGAGGAGAGCATACTTATTCAATGCTAAAACTGAAAATAACATCCTACCTACTCTATGCTAATTAGAAGTTAGAGATTAATTACGTGTAAGCATATTTCCAATTTAACCATTTGCGTAATAGGAGCAAGAATATAGTCACATGCAATTTCGAAAATTGAAAACTAAAATGTATAGAAGTGTGCAAAATCAATTGCGGTAAATGTGATAGAGAGAAATAAGGAAGAAAGCATTGAACTATCCTGATACTTGCTTGAAACCGTCGTTCAATGAGGCTTTCGTATGTGTGATTTTCATTCCGGTTCAGCTTACTTGCATTCTCTTGTTGGTCCTCATTGATCTCCTGTTCGAATAGTTGTTCCTCATTTGATTCTTCGAGTGTTGATTCTTCTTTTTCTTCAGGACGAGACGCTAATTCCTTGACTGTTGTAAAGATCTCACTTCTTGAGAAGATGAGATCCCGACTTTTGCTAGGATCTGAGAGAGTTGTTCCAAGGTTATATTCATTCTAAAATCATCTTACTGGTATTCAAATCAGATACTTTATATAAGAAAATGTAAGCAAACCAATTATATACTCGAAGCACCATCATCCTACTAGGACCCTGCTGTCACCAATTTATCTATTCACACAAGTTAGCTTATCTTCTCATATATAAAAAATTGGCTAATTCTAATTAAAAACAAATTATAACTACTAAAAGGAAGAGGACAACCCAACTTTGGAGAAACCCCACTAAAGTGGATGCGTGGGCTCTTCCATCACATCTTACTGTCTTCTCTTCGCCCTTAGGTCATCCTTAAAAGCACACCACACTTGCATGAAAAGAAACACACTTGCATGAAAGGAATAGTCAAAGATTTGGAGAAACAAAAGCAACCTACTTATGCTCTAATCCATTTAGCACCTCCCCGACAACGACGCCAAAATGTTGGTGTTAAAAATTGTCAATTAATTAATTACCCAACTATTTAATTGTCAACTTGGGGCTCGTAAGCTTCATGGTGCAGGCGCAGGAAATGCAATATTAAAGTGAAACTATCTTAATCTAATGCTTGAAAAGGAAAACACACAACTAAAATTGAATCTAATTAGGAAAACAAGAAATTGCATGAAATAAATCTAATTAAGAAAGCATGAAATTACATGAAATGAATCTAATTAGGAAAACATGAAATTGCATAAAAGACAAATAATACATAACAAGCAACTAGTGAGCTCACATGAAATCAACACCACTAACTCATAATAAATAATCCTCTACTCAATATGGAGAAATCAAGATGTTTTTTTTTTTTAAGTAAAAAAGGGGAGGATCCTATTTATATTAGAGTTGCAGAGTTAAAGAGTCTATTTGTGATGCTAGCTGTCCCGCCTGAACAGGGAACCGAGACATTTGGACATCCTATGCCACTTGTGTTCAAACAAACAAAATTATTAGAGTGTTGTCCTGCTCGAAGGAAACCATGACGTATATCCATTAGGTTCAGTCTGTATTCTAACAACCTAATTACAACATGACTATGATCTAACTGGGCTAAAACCTTGTTCTGAAACAAAAAGAGATTGCTAACTATGCACATCAAAAGACCTTTTAACCATCTAGATCATCCTCTTCCCCGTGCCTTCGCCATCCTACACGAAACACATAAGCTTGCGTGCACGTAGGGCACTGCCTTTTCAGGAGAATTCTGGAGTGTGCAACATACAACATGTCGAGTCGATGGTCGATTTGAATGACACAAAAGATCTGATTGTCCAACATGCTCCACATTTCAAAGATTAGTGCTAGGTACCCCGGGTTAGTAAAAAGATGCTGGTCCTGCCAATTTCCTTCAACAGAGGCCAAGGGAAATGGCCCCTGTGCTCCTTCGCCTTCATTTACTTCACTGGCTTGATGTGTCTGCCGCTTGTTCGGATGAGTCGCTTCCTCCAGAGATGCACCAGTGGGTGGGTCATTCTTTGCATTTTCACAACACGATACCTCTTCCTAAACATAGCAGGTGGTGAATTCCTCTGCCGGGTAAGTTGCTCTGTAACCACGTGGTATTCCCGGAGGCGAAATCTTGTCTTCAGTGCCAAAATCAGTGGGAGGATTCCAATTGTCTAGGACTGTGAAAAGAGGGTGTTGAGGATAGCTTTGCATGGCCTCGTCCAGGGTGATCTTTTCCACGTACGCCATGGGAGGCATTCGAGGTCTCCCAGACTTCTTGTTTCTTTGCGAGGACGCCAAGGCCAACACCTTCTCGAACTTCTTCTGCCTTTTCCTGCATGATTCAAATGAGTACCACGCTGCACCCCTGTGTGGATTTCCTCGTGCCCTAGGCATGTTGAAGAACCTGGAGATGTCTGAAGTTCCCAGTGGATGAATAACCCTGCTCCAGAACTCCGGTGGCTTTGCGTTCGGCTCTGCGAAATTTGAATACCTCTCATTGTTGTCGAGGCGGTTGATAAGGAGGAGGATGACGGTGACTGCCTTGGCCATTAAGTTTGGCCTCCTAGTGCTCTGGTGCACTGTCCTGTTCACTTGCGTGAAGGGCCTCATCTCCTGGTTAATCCTGCACGGGCTCGTTCCCATTTAAATGCTGAAGGGATGTTCGCTGGTGGGTTGTATTAATGGTGCAGCCCGATGTTTGCCCGCGTGTCTCGGCTCTACAATGTGGCACCCCATTCAGGGGAGAAATCAAGATGTTAGTATTAAATCATAAACTCTATTACATAGCATTCCAATCCAACCTCTATAAAATGACTAACTCCCTCAATCATTCACACACTTATTAACTCCATTATTTCTCTAACTCCTACTCCTTAACTAATTCCTACTCATACTCCTACTAATCCCTACTAATCCCTAATGGAGAGAGATCACCCCTTTATACATGAGTTGCTTTGAAAAGAGGATAAGAAACTAATAAATGTAGATCCACTTTTCTCTCAAGTAGGTACAACCAATTTGCTAATAAATACATAATATTTATCTCTACAAATCCTCACAAATCCTCTCACAAATCCTTAATATCTTTGATAATAAATTCTATCCATATCTCCATGATCTTTCTCCTTTGAATATGCTTGAATAATTATCCTCAAATCTTAAAAGGTTAGATTAAATATTAGAGAAGCTTGAATAATCCTTTTGTTGGAGTCTTCAAATACTCCTACACATTACAAAAATCATCCAACTTTGAGATATACATGAAAATATGTCAATTTTCTAATATTTAATCACAAATTCTCTTTTGATACTAAAATAAATGATTTGGAAAATAATAAGGCTAAACCCATATTTAATTATGAAAATGGTATTAATGAATGGTTTATGGAGTGGTAGAATATGGATAAATGTGAATAATGGTGAAAAGAAAAGAGGATGAAAATGCGACAATCTTGAGACTCAACAACAACTCTGAGCCTAAGCTTCTCATAAATTTAACATGTAAAATATTCTTTTAAAAATTTCCCAATGAGAGATAGAGCCAACTCGTGCCCAATCGACCAAGTAAAGACATAGTGCTCTTTACTGGATTTTCAATGATATCAAGATCGTTATTAAGGTTTAAACACAACGCATAAAGAGTAATAATAGATGGCTCAATTAAAGGAATACGACTTCGAAAACACAAACAACTTGTGCCCCTTTAAAATTCACCACAGACATATAATATTTAACAATATTCTTGACAGAGAGGGTTATCAAATGATAGTCAACCACCTTCAACAGAGAACGAGAGGAAATAAACTCTTAAAAGCACTATAAAAAGAATTCCCAAGAACAACCCGTCGCCAACCAAAATACATATACAAAGCTTCCATTTAAAGTTCTGAGTGATACTAAACCCGACTGTGCAATGATTCCCAACAACAACATGTTGATCACTCAACATACCCTAAAAAGCCTTATCAAATTTTGTCACTTTTTGGGTACCACTTGTTTTATGCACTGTCTGACTCGACTTCATTTTGGGAAATGTTTTATCTTTTTTTTTTTCATGACTCTTATCACCAATTCAGGTTTGTTAGAACTTATTAAACCTCATGTCTAAAATGTCTTAACACTTGAATTAAGAATCGACAGCTAAACACTGTACCTAACGCGCTTAGGTTCGACATAAAAAAGAATTCAAGTAAGTAAATGAACCACACAAATAAAACAACAGTCGCTGAGCGCTGATCCTCATCGACATCAATAGAAGGTGATTTTGGTTTGTGTAAGTTATTTGCATAAAGGTTCGAGAGATAGCCGGTCCCCATCGACATCGGTAAAATACGATGAAGACAGACATTAACAAAGGACATAAAGAAATCAATGATAGTCAATGCCCAATGCACTTTATCGGGATCGGGGAAAATCCAGAAGGATCACAACAAACATTTCGACCACGATAAATTTTCACTGATCATCGATCCCTGATGCGTTTTTGGCATCAAGACTTTTTTCAGGGAGCTGATCCTAGAGAACTTGGGTAGGTTTATGCCCAATCGCCGATCCTTGACACTTTTCGGTGTCAATAAGTTAGGATCTGGTTTTAGAACGAATGGCTTAAAGAAAGTCCTGAATCCGATTAACACGAGCGAATTAAGTCACTGATATCGAACACGACGTGTCTTTACCAGGTAAGAGGGTCATACGGTGTAGTTCTATCCTGAGTCATTTTTTGGTTCCTTAGGTCCTAGTCATAACTCTGAGTCATCTTTTCCATGTCAGCACTGTACGATAAGATCAATTGGCGTCAGATATTTTGCAGGAGGATATCAACGAAAATGTTCACATCACAATCCTGACCCCCGATCCACCAACTGAAAGAGCAGAACCATGGGACATTTGTGACATTAGATATGATCAGATTTTGGAAATTTAAGGAGTTAGTTAATGCTCAATCCCACATTAGTTTCTACCCCGTGCACCGATTAGACAACAACATTTTGAAATTGCTGATAGACCACATTACTACCCACGCCTCCGCTATCAAACCACAATGAATTCAAGTTTAAACTCGTCTGAATATCTAGCAACAGATTTGTTGAAATTTCACTCATAACCCAAATTGAATGGATGATGCGACATGGTAAGATCATCCCTGTTTAAATCTATAGAACCATTGTGAACAAATTCATTATGTGCGTAAGTGAATTCCAGAGCGTCCAAAGGAGCAGAGTGAGCAACTCGAGACTGTACTGACCCTTTTGATTATAAAAACCATGTTTAAAAAGCTTCAGAGGTATGTATCCAAGTCTGTCAATTCGTTGGTTATAATTTATATATGTTCATCCAGTTCCTTACACAGTCTCTAAACTCTGCTCTAGTTGTAGGAAGCATTCCGCTGAGAAATCCAACCACCGAACTCTCGCCAAGAGTACCAAAGCTGCCCCAGATTCCTCGATTTTGGCCAGTACTTTACCCCCAGATGAACTACGACCAAAGTCCAAGCCTTCAGGACATACATAAGAAGTTCAGGAACCCAGTCTTGAATAGATATACACCATCTGGAGCCTGGGAAACACTCTTACTTGGGGAGAGAAACAAATACCCGAACTTGTGGATGAGGTCACCGATATGCAAGAAATCGTCTACGAATGAAAGAGGAAAGCCATCGTGAAGAGGACCACCAAGAAAAGAAGGCTTACTTTGGACAGTTCCATCTTCATCACCACAAAGGAGAAATTGATCAGTACAAAGCATGCCAAGACGTCTGAGCATATCGGCGTAGGAATTGAAATCACAGATGCCACCTTGGATGGAGCAAGGAAAGATGAAGAGGAGTTGGCAGTTGCGCTAAAGGAGTTGGAGAATCTGCTCCATTTGATGAAATACTATCAGGACTCCACACAGGCCACAATATTTTTGAGAAGTGAATTCCAGAAGGCCTACAACAAATTAACGAGTGAGCGACACATTTTCACTACAGGGATAGATGAATTCCAAGAAGACACCCTTATGGTGCTAATGACGTGAAAAGACATGGAAAGATGGTATGAGAAGGCCCACCAAGTGGTGGAAAGAATTGATTACATCAACGCAGTTCAAAAGGGTTGAGACACCGAAGAGCACGACATTCAGGTGCTCAGGGACAACAACATCGACCGAATAAGGAATTTGACAGAATACTGGGTGATTATGGATTAAGAACCTCAGTAGGAGATTTAAGAGAAATGGGTCGATTGAGAAAGAAGTTGGACCAAGATCAATTTGGCGATGAGAGACATTGGTCTAGCTTTGTCAACTTGCATGACATAGTCAAACAACATGCAAAACAAGACTCCCCGTGAACTGTGGAGATAGAAAGGGTGGAAAACATGGCGCTAGTTCAAGTAAAACAGTTCATGGAGCACCCAATCAAGGCTCAAAAAGTGTTACAACAGTTAAGTGTTAAAGTAGTCAAGTATCGGGCATGGGCAGTGGAGATAAAAGAGATCCTTTCATCCCTGATGGACCAACACAGATTCATGTATGCCAACACATGCGAGAAAATATTTGTCAAATGGTTAGAGTATGAGAAGAGTCATCCACTCAAGTGAAACAATTTGATGACTCTTAGAAGACAAAGAGATGAAAGCGCCATGTGGCAATGTTTTTTTTTACTCAACTTGCACTTTTGATAGTTATTTTTAGTTAATAATTTGTTATAAATAAGAGGATCGAACTGTTAGAAAAGGTCGATGGTTTTGGAAAATACCCTCATTTTTGGAATTGTAAAGAACTATTTCAGAACTACCTCAATTGAGAAGTCATGTTTAGGACCGGAGACAAGTTTATGTTTTACATCAAATGCATGTGTGATTGGATCATAAGGAGGAATTACTTCTAACTTTATCTCATGAATGGATGTTGTAATGAGTAAGAGTTTCTGAATATATTGATAAGTTAGCTGATTCAATATTTTTATAGTTCTTATCTTTAATGATGGAAAGAAAATCGTTGTGTTAATGTGTGATTAGTGATTAGAGATAAGGAAAGTAATTTTATTTCCATCTTTTTATTGCATGTACGTTTTCTTTCGATAATTGTATCTCAGTCAATAATTGAAATACCAACAAGTTGATGTATTAGTACTAGGATTTTCGTAGGTGTGAAAATATTTGTCTGGATGCTTGAGCACGAGGGTTATCCCAAGATCATCCTTATTCAGTAGTTAACTTTTCCCCCTTTTCCTTTACTCAGCTGGTTTATACCAGCACCTATATTTTATCAGACCCACCTATAAGAGAAAATGCAAAAACAAGAATTTTTAAACTGAAGGAGGAGTTTTCATGAGAAGATATCCTGTAAATCACTATGTAAATCCCATCAATTATTCGGCCTCCACATGGTATTTTAACTTTCCTGTAGGGTCCATAACTAGTTGGACGAACTTTCAAAAGTAATTTTTAGATAAATTTAGAGAAGAAACCACTACAGGAGCTTTGATGGTTGAGTTGTTCGCTGCCACCATGAGTTCAAAGGAGAATGTTAAAGACTTCAATCAACGATTCACCACTATCCTAAATAAATTTCAACCTGAGGCTAAACCCACTCAAGATTTGCATATTGAGGTATATGTTGACGCTCTCCCTGCTTCCATCTCTATGTTTGTGAAGAGGGTTGCCAAAACAACATTAGCTGAGAATTTTGAGGAATCCAAAACTATAGAATTCCAAATGAAGAGATGTATAGAAGGCCAGGTCTCCTTAGTTAAGAAGGAAGTTCCACCTCCTCCTAGGAGAGGACTTTTGTTGACCAGACCCCCAGGGAAAAAAATAGAACAAGGTCCCGAAAAGGGAAGTGGAGACATAAAATACCTACAACGGATGATAAATAATTTGTCAAACAAAATCATAGACATGAAAATAAGTGCAGGGGAAGGAAACCAAGGCTAGAGGCCATATAAACCCCTTTTTAAAAGAAATCCACCATTCAAAGCAATTGAACCTCCCCTATCCAACTTAAACATCGATATGAGAAATGTAGCATCCGACTCTTTTTGTACCTATCACCAAGAGAAACATTTTGAAAGAGACTGTCCACAATGGGTGCATGCCATGAATTTGATGGCCAACCAATTCCTGGATGAAGTTTCCTTTACCAGATAATCAAGCGGCTCAACTACGAATATTGCTAACCAGGAAGAAGTCGACCCACTGGAAGGAACAACCATGTTTCTATGGGAACTTGACCTACCGATGCCTTCCAATGATCTATTTTAGGTTCAAGAACCACCCACAGAGGTATTGGTTGTGAAAACGCGAAGTAGGGGTCATTCGGTCTCAAAAGACCTCACAATTACCCACACTTAGAGATGAAAACAAGAATCTGATCACCCAAAAGAATTTGTTGTCTCCCAAAGGATTCTATAAACATCCATACATGAAAATCACCCAAGCTAGACTACAACATAGTAGAAGATTTGAAAATTTTGAAGGAAAATATATTGGTTATGGAAATGTGTAGAATCCCGCAACAAAAGGACTTTCTGTTACAAGCTTTGAAGTCAGTAGAAAATCCTATAACAAACATTGACCAAGGAGAAAATCCATCCCTCTCAGATCTAATAAATAAGCTGACTGTAAAAACTTTCTCTGAAGATAAAAAGGGAAAGCCTTTTGTCCCACAGTTCCTCTTGACATTTGAAGTCTTCAACAAAACCCTCCATAATTTCTTGGTTGCCTCAGGGGAATCCTCTAATCTTATGCCATTGTCTATATGCAAGAAATTAAATGTAGTCCCTCTCAAAAGTGATAAACATGTGATACAAATAGATAGAACCCAGGTGAAGGTTATGGGAAAACTCAAGGATGTCATGATCAGGATGGTGACACACCCGAAAGTTTTTCAAGTGATTGACATCATTGTAGTAGACATCCCAAAAGCTTATGGATTTCTACTTAGTCAATATAGGTTCGAGAAGTTCAACGAATAATTTAGTATATAATGGACTCACCTTTGGTTTCCATTAAAGGGACACACGAATATGATCATGATCGATAGGGAAAGATATCTAAAACATACTATCACCAACCTAGAATCCCTCAACGAACCCTCTTCGGTGGATTTCCCCATGCTAGGAAATTATTCCTGCGACTACAATTTCGAGAATTTCTCCCCTCTTTCATCTGATATACCTCTTACTCAAAACTCCGAAATTACTTTTTCAAGAAATTTTGCCGATGGTGGCAGAAGAAATCCTCTTCTATCAGGTACCTCTGTTAAAAACCATGGAGCAGATAGGAGGAAAGAAGGAAAGTGGTAGGCAAAAAGAAACTGATGGTTTTCGCTTACATTTTTGGACCTTGTACTTTGATGGGTCTAAGTCACAAGAAGGATTAGGAGCGGGGTGTATCCTCATTGATCCCAAAGGTAAACGTGTTAGGGTCCTAACCCGCACATAGATAGAACAATATATTCGGATGCAATAAAGTTCAATATTAATAAGGCCTTTCAACAAGTGTTTGGAAACATATTTGAGGTGTTTTGCCTCAGAAAAGAAAAATCAATGGGATCAATGGTTACCCCTAGCTGAATGGTGGTACAACACTTCATACCATACAACTACACGCATGACTCCTTTTGAAGCAGTATATGGACATAAGCCACCTTCAATTCTCTCATACTTACCAGGTTCCTCGAAGGTCCAAGCAGTTGACCAAAAAATTACAACTCAAGAGGCTATTCTCTGTACCCTCAAAGAGAATTTGTTCATGGCACGAAATCACATGAAGAAACAAGCAGATCAAGGTTGCTATGAACGTCAATTTTCAGAAGGGGATCAGGTGTTTCTTCGACTGCAACCTTACAAGCAAACTTCCCTCAAGGCCGAGCATTGTCAGAAGCTAGCGCCCAAATTTTATGGTCCTTATACCATTCTCTCAAGGCATAAGCAAACTTCCCTCAAGGCCGAGCATTGTCAAGCGTGTGGGACAAGTATCCTATTAGTTAGCTTTGCCTAGCCTTTCGAAGCTACATCATGTTTTTCATGTTTCATGCCTAAAGAAGGTGATTGGACCTAAGTGCCAAATTCAAACCACCCTTCCCGAGTTAGCTAAAGAAGGATCCATTTGGCTACAACTAGAAGCAGTTTTGGACCAGCATGAGCGTCGCCTACATCAGAGAACCATCAAGGAAGTGTTAGTCCAGTGGAAAGATACAACTCCAATAGATGCCACTTGGGAACCAACTACCATTCTGCAACAATTTCCTCATCTCAAGCCTTGAGGACAAGGCTATTTTTAAGGGGGCAGGCATGTTAGGGTCCTAACCCACACATAGATAGAACAATATATTCAGATGTAATAAAGGTCAATATTAATAAGGCCTTTCAATAAAATAGAATAAGGCAGATGTAAGAAGACCTAATATAAGCTTCCTCTTCTAGAAGGATCTTCCTCTAGATGCTTCTTTTGATAGACATATTTAGTATAAATAAGAGTCGAGGGTATGAGAACCCTAGCTTGGATATTATTGTAATAGAGCTCTTCTCAACTGGAGGTTTCCCCCTCGAAGAGGCCCATGAACATTGCTTTCATATTCAAAGTGTTATTTCTGTTGTTATTCTTATATCATTTCATTGCTATTGTGGTGAATGTTCTGGTTATCTTGATGTTATTATGCCATTTCTAGCATTTTATTTCTGTTTTGCATACATTTTATATCTGGTATATTACAAAATGAAATTTCTTGTCCTGCATACTAGAATTTAAATTCACAAACAACACCGCCGAGTATGGAGCTATAGTACAAGGGGTGAAGAAATCCATAGAATTGAAAATTAAAGAACTAAAGCTTTTTGGAGACTCTGAAATCATCGTTAGACAAGTAAGGAACAATATACACTACAAATCTCCCCACCTAAGGAATTATCAACAGGAAGTGCACAGACTAATAGAACATTTTGAAGACTTCAATATTACAACGATCCCTAGGACAAAGAACACTCTTGTTGATTCCCTGGCAACCGCTGCCTCAAGGCTATTCCCTTTAGAAGACTATGATGCCTTCTGGTTCACTGTGGAGATACTCTACAAACCGTCGGTGCCCAAAATATTTCTAATTGGAAGGTATTTGAAGGAGATGAATAGATCATAAACTTTTTAACCAATCAGGATAATTTTAAAGATCTGGCTATTGATGATGAAATATTTCAGGAGCAATTAGTAGAAACCGATCCCCATGTATGTTGGAGCATATCCCTAACTTACATTAGTTTATACCTAGACTAGACTCCTATATCTTGGTTAATACATTCATTTACACTTTATTTCACCTAATTTGGCCACATAGAGAAGAAGGGCGCGTCATCCCTATATTTTAGGGAAAACTGCTAATTTTAGATCAAGACTCAACTCCCGGTTCTTGATTTTCTTGATTTTTCTTGATTTTCTTGATTTTCTTGATTTATTCATGATTTATTCCAACTCCCCCGTGCAAAAACTCATCTATTTTTAGGGAATGCGCACCTCCTCTTTGAGTGAGAGATTTATTCCTTAATTAATGATTTTTGTCGTTACTATTATTAGTAACTACTATTTCGGGTCAGTTAAGTGAGTTGGAACTACTTCTCTTGTCAGTTAAGTGAGATTAAGTGAGATAATGCGCATCACTTGACTCTTTTGGACATTAATGAGTGTGTGACATGTATCTTTAGTGGTCTAAGTCGAACTATGTGGTCTCCCTTAGCTTATGACACCTATTTTAGCTATTTCTAGCTTTTTTTTACTAGAATTTCTATGTTGGAAATTCTATATATTCACCTCCTCTCTTCTTTTTGAGGATGGTTGCTCATGTATATTAATTTTTGATTAATATAATTCTCTGATTTATGGAGCAAAAACTTTCTCTCATCTCTTGAATATCAGCAAATTGCATGTGTTCAATTTAACTAGAATTCTAGATCTATCGGGATTTCTGCAGGAATTCTACATGGTATCAGAGATAGATTGAATCTAGTGGATTGTACACGATTTTATTTGTAGGTATAGATCATCAGGAGGTGTATAAATAAGCAATGGATCATCTCTCTCAGCCCACAAAACTCATTCTAAATCCTTTCAATTACTTCAAATGGAAGACAGAGATTTCTCTGCTCCTCCGAAGCAAAGGGCTTTCCCGGGTAACAATGGGAACGGAGAAAGAACCGACTGTTGCAGCGGAGAAGATAAAGTATTTCAATAAATTAGATGAATCAATTGGGCTGATATGCCTATCAATTTCTAGATATCTCCTGTGTCATGTCAGTGGAGCCACTACTCCCAATGTGGTTTGGACCACATTGGAAGGACTATTCGGCAAGCAGGATGCAATGAGAGTGCATCAACTGGAGAATGAACTCATATCCCTAAGTCCAATTCATTTCAGAAACCTGCAATAATTATTCACCAAGTTCAAATCCCTCCTCATTGAACTTAATGCATGTGGAGTCATGAAAGGGGAAGAACAACTCATCCTTTCAATTCTCTCGAAACTAGGCCTTGAATATTCTGTATTTGTGTCGTCTTTTCAAGCATCTAAATTGACTTAGGAAAAATGGAAAATGCCTCCATTAAATGATTCCATTGCATCATTAACTCAAGATAAAGCTAATTTATTCCAAATGGGTGCCATCAAGCATTCCAAGAACCAAGCACTTGCGGCTACTGATGCTCCAACGAGCAATGAAAAAGACAAGGAAAAACGAACGGGTAAATTTCCTGAATCGAAGAAGGAGAGATTCGCACAATCTTTAGAGAAATATTATGAGCCTAAGGGTAAGAAGAAGAAGAAGGAAAGAACACTTTTCAGCTACTTTTCCAAAGGTTTTCATCCCAAATAAAATTTCATGAGGAAGACTATCGATGAGATGGCTAAGAAATTGCAGCAGCACAATCTCACGGTGCCTGAAAATGCAAAGAAGAAAGATGATAACATAATGGGAGGGAGAGCACGAGATGGTCATGCTTTAATGGCTGTCACATACACTCCATCATCTTGGATCCTTGATTCAAGTGCATCAAACCATATGTCTGCATCAAAAGATGAATTTTCCTCCATCGAAGAAAGCACCAGATCCCCAATTTACTTGGGAGATGCCACACCCGCAAAGGTGTGCGGAGAAGGAATTGTTGATCTTGAGGGGGGATTATTCAAAAATGTGCTTCATGTACCCTTTCTGTCCACAAATATTCTCTAGATATATCAGATCACTCATTCTGGCTCTAGAAGGAAGGTGGAGTTCACCCTGTACTCCGCAGTGATTACCGACATTTCCACAAGCTCACAGCTTGCACATGGAATTGCAGATCACGGTTCTTGCTTGTATTTCTTCTCCCACTTTGTTCCTAAATATATTAGCACTGTATTTCTGTCACAATCTAATTATATCAACAGGTTATGGCATGAAATATTTGGCCATCTAAACTATAAGTACTTGCATCAACTCAACAAGGAAAACATGGTATAAGGATTGCCAACTATTAAATTCACAAGCGGTGTATGTCAAGGATGCATTCTTGGAAAGCATCCAGAGAAAAAGTTTGACAAAGGGAAGGAACAGAGAGCTTCTTCACCACTTGGGTTGATTCACAGTGAAATTATGGGCCCATTCCTGCAGCCTTCAATCAATATACAACTACAACACAGAGTGTCATATACACCACAATAGAACGGTGTTGCAGAGAGGAAAAACCGGTCCTTAAAAGAGATGGAAAATTGTATGCTACAGTCAAAATCATTAGCTCCCAAGCTATGGGATAAATATATTAATTGTGAAACATAATTCCTCACAAATCACTCAAAGGCGCCACTCCTTTTGAATGTTGGACTGGTAAGAAACCGAAAGTGTCGTACTTTCATATTTTTGGTTCACAAGCATGGGCTCACATTCAGACAGATAAGAGGAAGGCTTTGGAGCCTCAAAGTGTTGAATGCATATTTTTTGGATATCTTGAAGGTGTCAAGAGATATACATTTCTAGACTCTCACACTGAAAAGTTCATTCTAGCTTGAAGTGTGAAGTTTGAAGAATAATCACTACATGATTTTTCAGAAGACACTGCCGAGGAACCACTTGTTGTCACTGATGAGGAGGAGTCAGAAACTTCTTTGAGCACTTCAGAACAACCATAAAAGAATCCTTTCAGGTATTATATAGAGGATGAGGAGCAGGTCATGTCTTCTCCAACTCATTTGCCAACTTGGGCAGAGAAAACCCCGCAAGATGCGGGTGAACTAGTTGGTGATCCTGTCAATACAAGAAGGACTAGATCATAGTTTTTTGGGGCTCCTCAAGCCATGGATGCCACAGAAACTTTTCTGCCCATACATTGATATATTTCACTTGGTTCAGGTCCAAAGTCACACTCTGAGGTTGCAGACATCTTCACCAAGTCCTTCACTGAAAATAAATTTTCAGAACTGAGAGCTATGCTTGGAGTGGTGGAGACAACTGAGTAGGTCACTTTTGGCCACTCAGTATTTTTTTTCCCCTTTTGGGGGGTGTTTTTTTCCCATGAGGTTTTCCCTCTTTCCTCTTTTCATGAGGAATTCTTTTATGTAATGAGTACTTAAAATGGCCAAGTTGTTGGGACTCAAATTTTTTGTCATTACAGTTAGGCTTAAGGGGGGGTGTTGGAGCATATCCCTAACTTACATTAGTTTATACCTAGCCTAGACTCCTAGATCTTGGTTAATACATTCATTTACACTTTATTTAACCTAATTTGGCCACATAAAGAAGAAGGGCGCCTCATCCCCAGATTTTAGGGAAAACTACTAATTTTAGATCAAGACTCAACTCCCGGTTCTTGATTTTCTCGATTTATTCTTGATTTTATTGATTTATTCATGATTTATTCCAACTCCCCCATGAAAAAACTCATCTATTATT
>JZKD02S2369673.1:866989-893573 GCA_000966675.3 Picea glauca
ATGTGGTCTCCCTTAGCTTATGACACCTATTTTAGCTATTTCTAGCTTTTTTTGACTAGAATTTCTATGTTGGAAATTCTATATATTCACCTCCTCTCTTCTTTTTGAGGATGGTCTCTCATGTATATTCATTTTTGATTAATATTATTCTCTGATTTATGGAGCAAAAACTTTCTCTCATCTCTTTAATATCAACAAATTGCATGTGTTCAATTTAACTAGAATTCTAGATCTATCGGGGTTTCTACAGGAATTCTACAATGTACAAAAACTTGAAACAGATCACTCGACTGACAAACTGAGGTCTCACATGATACCGAAAGGGGTAGCCAATTTATAAAACCTTTTTGAATTAAGGGAAATATTTAAAGGGTCAACGAACACAAAAACAGGGAGTTCTTGTCCCATGTACAAAACTACTAATCTAGGAACCTCGAAGAACCCTAAGAATATAAAGCTCGACAAAACAATATCTAAAGAAGAAATAAAATCCTATCTCAAACTTTTTAGAGAATATCAAGATGTGTTTAGATGGTCCTACCGAGATCTGAAAAGTTATGATACTCGTATCAGTCAACACACAATCTCGTTAAAACCTAGAATAAAACCCTTCCAATAGAAGCTCTGGAAGTACCACCCATATATGGAACCCCTCATGTGTCAAGAGTTAAAAAAATTACTAGATGCTAAAATCATCTTTCAGGTTAGACACTCTGATTGGGTAGCAAATTTGGTTCCTTTCAAGAAAAAATCTGGGGAGATCCATCTGTGTTTGGATTTCAGGAACCTCAAAAGAGTATCAGAAAAGGAAAACTACCTAGTCCCACTAATGGAGCAACTCTTACATATCGTGTCTGGTTTTGATATTTTCTCCCTGCTGTATGATTTTTCAGGTTATAACCAAGTTATAGTTTCATAGGAAGATTGATTGAAACTACATTTCGAACCAAGTGGGGAACCTTTTCTTATAAACGCATGCCCTTTGGGTTAATCAATGCGGTGGAAACCTTCTAATGGGAAATGTATGTAGTGTTTCGGGGATTAATCAACAAATGTGTAGTAGTTTAGTTGGATGACATGACTGTGTATTCAAAGAACATAGAAGATCACATCCAACACTTAACCCATATTTTCGAAAGGTGTAGGAAATACAGTATATCCTTAAACCCTAAGAAAACTATCTTTGGTGTCGAGGAAGGGAAACTACTAGGCTATATTATATCTCAAGCATGAATTCACATAGACCCAAAATGAATTAGGGATATACCTCAACTTCCATTACCCCACAAAAAAAAGGCTATGCGATCCTTATTTGGGAAAATCAATTTTGTGAGAAATTTCACCCATGATTTCGCTGAAACCATCAAATCCTTACAATGTATGATCCGCAAAGACAACAAATTTAAGTGGGATAATGAACGAAAAAGTGTTTTCAACAATATTAAGATTGCAATATCTTAGGCCCCAGTGTTACGAAGTCCTGAATTTAGAAAATATTTTTTCCTCTACACTTTTCCCTCTGACCAATCGTCAGTAGTAGTATTCACTCAGAAGGACGATGACAACAATGAGGCCCCAATGTCATTTATGAGCACTAATCTCCAAGGGGCCAAACTAAATTACCCTACAATAGAAAAGAAGGCTTATGCAGTGTACAAGGCAGTGAAACACTTCAGATATTACATCCTAAAGAACCATACCAAAGTCATTGTGCCTCATCCCGCAGTCCGATCCCTATTCACTTAGCATGAGATGGGGGAAAGAAGAGGGAACTGGATGGCAGTGGTCCAAGAATTTGATCTCGATATAAAATCTACCAAGCTAGTTAAGGGACAAGGATTATGTAAGCTGACAGCTAAATCCTAGGACCAAGTAAATGAGACCCCGGTTAGGAGAATGAATTGGCATTATGGTGTAGTGAAGCTTCATACTTATCCCCAGGGAAGGAGTCTTGGTATGGTAAATTATCTTATCTCCTGCACCTAAACCATAAGAAAAGGAGAGCTCTTAGGATAAAATCAACATAATATCGCCTCATAAATTCAGTGCTCTTCCGCGTTAATTATGATGGGGTACTTTTAAGATGATTCAAATGAGAAGACACATACAAGGTTCTGAAGGAGCTCCATGATGGTCATGTAGGTGGACACTTCGCAGGGAATACCACCACTCACAAAATACTGAGAGTCATATATTATTGGCCTACTCTGTTCAGGGATGCTCACACATATGCTAGGAACTAAAACAATTGTCAAATAAGCATGGGGAGGGAAAAGAAAGCAGTTGTCTCACTCTAACCTGTGGCCATTTCTAGGCCATTCGAGCAATGGGGGTTAGATATACTAGGATAAATTACACCGATTTATTAAAAAAAACATAGATATATACTGACTTCCGCAGACTATTTCACTAAATGGGCAGAGGTCATCCCTCTGACTCATGTGAACAAAAATGTGGTGATCCAATTCATAGAACAACAACTGATCACAAGGTTCGGTATGCCTTTTGTCCTTGTTTTCGATAATTTCACTTAATTTTCTTCCACCCTATTAAAGGAGTTTTCTTTAGACAAAAGAATCATAATCAGACAGTCTGTAAACTATTATACATAGGGGAATGAAGTGGAAGAATCAACCAATAAGAACCTAGTGAGGATATTAAATAAAACAGTTGCAGACAACGAGAGGAATTGGAACAGTTCACTTCATAATGCCTTATGGGATGATAGAGTAACACCCAAGGAATCTATAGGGAATTCCCCATACTTTCTGGTATATAGGCAGGAAGCCATTCTCCTGAATGGGATATATCTTCCATCTCTTCAGCTTGCTCGGGATTCTAGAGGACAACCCTCATTGGTTATACAACAAAGGATTGATACCCTCCTTATGATGGAATAATAAAGGGAGAAAGAAAAATCAAAGTTTATTACTCATCAGAAGATAGTTAAAAGGTGGTTTGACAAGCATAAGGCAAAAGAGAAGAATTTTGAAGTAGGAGACTTAGTCCTGAAATTGGACAGAGGGAATGAGCCAAAGGGAAAGCATTCAAAGTTTCAGAATCTATGGCTTAGAACTTTTCAGGTAGCCGAGAAAATTGGGGTAGGGACGTATCAGTTGCAAAATCTGAGGGGGGAACCTGGCACCCTCCCTGTGAGTGGCCAAGCCCTAAAACAATATTTATGTTAAAACAAATGTGTGTTTTCATGATATTTTGTTTTTAGGTAGGATGATTGTGAGGTTCTTCATTTTTTTTTATTGTTATAGTAATTTTTGCGCTTTTGAAGTTTTTGTTCAGCAAGGCATTGGTTGAGCTTAGGTCATTGGGTATAATGAACTCTATTCCTGACTCATGCTTACATACAACACAAGAAGCATTGGGAGAATTACGTTTGTTTTGAAGGAGTTATCTATCTAACCTGTGCAGATAAAAAACCTTGGAAAAGTGATGAAGTGTCTGCCTAGTGGTCTATTAAAACCTAAAGGGAAATAAAGTAAGATGGAAAGGACCACATGTACCTCAAGACAGAGCTAGCGAAAATTCACCTTAACCATCTCATTTTTGCAAATAACAAACATCCTCCTCTTCCACTTGCTTAGGGCATTCTGCCGAAATAAAATTAATTATATAAAATGAGTGAAAAGTAGGAGAGGGTATGCAGATAACTTCATCGGGGCTATGGACACTTACTAGTAACGAAACAAGGTCTATGACATTGGGGTGACTCCACCGGGGCTATGGACGCTCGTTGGCAGTGGAGCAACACCATAGCAAGTGAATGATGATAACTAAAATTCCTGGTTCCAGTGAATTATTTACTTGACTCTTGTCAAAAGAGGGCATGGGTCATGGTTACAGGAAATGAAGGTGGAATAAAGGTTGAAACCCCATAGGAAGGCTCAGATTCACCAACTAGATAATTTCAAGCGCAAGGATAGAAGAGGCTATGATAAAAAAACTAGTTAAGTTCTTAACCAGTTTCTGCATCAGTTGAGCTTGAGGAAGGAATAAAGATTCTGCTTTCACCCAGTAAGTCACCATTTGTTGAGCATTCAACACACCCTAAAAATCCTTATAATTTTTTTTCACTTTTTGGGTACCACTTGTTTTCTACACTGTCTGACTCAACTTTAGTTTAGGAAATGTTTTATATTTGTTTGTTTTCATGACTCTTATCACCTATTTAGGTTTTTTTGAACTTATGAAACCTCATGTCTAAAATACCTTAACATCTGAATTAATAATCACAACTAAACACAACACGTAACGTGCTCAGGTTCGACATTGGAAAGAATTCAAGTAAGTAAACGAACCACACAAAAAAAACAATAGTCGCCGAGTGTTGATCCTCATAAACACCAGCAGAAGGAGGTTTTGGTTTGTGTAGTTTATTTGCATAAAGGTTCGAGAGATAGCCAATCCCCTTAGGCATCGGTAAAATACGATGAAGACAAATGTTAACAAAGGACATAAAGAAATCGTCGATAGCCGATGCCCGATGCTTTATTTCATTCCAAGAAATCAAAAGTGTTTTTCTCTTTACAAAACCCCTGTGAGGGCATGTACCAAAGTCTAATTTAGATATCCCCGATGAAAACCATAAAAAATAAATCTGACAAGAAGTAAAAACTAAACTTTATAATTTGGATCAGCTTGCCACAGACTTCTGCCAATTTGACTCTGCACAATATCCTTTATCAAATATGGAACTTAATCTGTAAACAGAGAAGTGTACACAGACTATCACAGATAGATCAACACCTCTAAAACAAGCATCTGAATGATTTGGTTCAGTTCTGAACCTTGCTATCTACAATAGGACCCTTTTTTCAAAAAGATAATTAGGCTTTGAATGAACTCAAGAATGAATGAAAACTAAAACTATCTCATGAAAACAAAAGAAAAAACCTTAGTATTGCTTTCTCCTTCTATTCTCCCCTTGTTTCTTCTTCTCATTTAGTGTTTATGCCTTCCAAATAAGTTGAAGTAGTTCAACTACTTTCTTTAGTTAAGTTAGTTTGAATTAACTTATTTAGTTTAGGAGAAATAATAATAGTAATAATAGTTAAGGGTATTTATTTTTTAATAACTAGGTAGGTGGGACCCCTTGTGACTCCCTTATTTTATTATTTTCAAATTATAAAATAAAACACAATTGGATAATCATTTAAACACATGCCACCTTGTAACTCCCTTAAATACCTTCATTAAATATCATAAATAATTCAAATCATATCCAAAAATATGTAAATATCCACATTATCCCAAAAATAGCTTCCTGTCCAAACCTTCTATAGACCACTGTCTTCAAAAACTCAATCATAAAAAAAACATAATTTAAATTCCATACCTGCCACTCTGAGAGACAATCTTTCTGTTATCACTGTTGTCCCCCTTTGACTTCCCTAAAGTAGCCTTAGGTTGATTTGAACCTTGAGGCTATATCTCACTAATAACATGGGAACAATCATCATTCAGATGCATACGTGAGGACACTGATTTTGAAGAGTCATTTGAGGGAGAGGAAGGGGAGGCAACAAATTTTCCTTTATCTTGCACATGGGGGACATTTGTTTTAAGCACAATGAAATTTGAACATTAGGATATACAAGTGGTGGAGGAGGTAATGAAAAATTCGGCCAACCATGATGGTGAGAGACAACCAGATTGTCGATCAGACCCTACATGATATTCTGCTTGCATGAAACAATTTTTGGCTCATAAATTGACACAGGACCCATGCAGGGGGTGGATAGGGTTCACGGGACATCTGTAGGGAGTGTAATGAGTGAAAACGTGATATAATGAGAGAGGAAAAATATACGAGTAATGCTCAACAATTCATTAAATAATTTAACTGTGCAATCAAATACCAAAAATATCAGCTGCCAACTATTTATGTGTCATATATTTTGTCACTGTTATACAAAGTTTTTTAATTTATTTTATAGAACAGGGATGCCAAAAATGATAATGGGATTATGAGGGGGGTATAATGAGAGAAAAGTGGTAGCATGAGAAGGAATAAAATATGGATACTATTCATATAAAAATAAATCAAATCAAACAATCAAACATAACTCTGTTCGGACCTTCATAATTCAATACGCATTCACTTTTAAAGGCACCATATAAACTGTCACTTATTTTTCATATTGCTTGCTCACTTTCAAAAAACAACTCATGCCCAGAAATACTCAATTACAGTGGCCTTTGCATTCACATAACCTTATACAACAAACATAATAACAACATTTCCATTTATATGATAAATGCAACAACCACAGTCATTCATATTCCAATGCTAAATAATTTTCCTTTTAAAACGAAATAGAAATATGCACAATGATTCCATCCATCCACATCCAATATTTATTCCTTAAACTCAAATAAGAATAGGCCCAATATTAACCACCATTTGTCGATTTTTCAAACACTGTTCGACATAATCAACTGGGAATTAAAACTCATAATCGGGCCCCAATCCATTCACACACATGTGTTCATCTATTATAATCAACATAAGTATTGATTCAGAATAGAATTCAACCAATAACATGCAACTCTGAGCCTACGCGTCTCATAAATTTAACATGTACAAGATTCTTTTAAAAATTTCCCAATGAGAGACAGAGCCAAATCGTGCCCAATCGACCAAGTAAACACACAATGCTCTTTACTAGATTTTCAACAATATCAAGATCATTATTACGGTTTAAACACAACGCACAAAGAGTAATAATAGATGGCTCAATTAAAGGAATAAGTCTTCAAAAACATAGACAACTTGTGCCCCTTTCAAATTCACCATAGACATATAATATTTAACAATATTCTTGATAGAGAGGGTTATCAAATGACAGTTAACCACCTTCAACAAAGAACGAGAGGAAACGAACTCTTAAAAGCACTGTAAAAAGAATGCCCAAGCAGAACCCATTGCCAACCAAAACACATATACAGAGCTTCCATTTAAAGTTCTGAGTGATACTAAACCCGACTGTTCAATGATTCCCATCAACAACATGTTGAGCACTCAACACACCCTAAAAAGCCTTATCAAATTTTGTCATTTTTTGGGTACCACTTGTTTTCTGCATTGTCTGACTTGACTTCATTTTGGGAAATTTTTTATCTTTGTTTTTATTCATGACTCTTATGGCCTATTCAGGTTTGTTTGAACTTATGAAACCTCATGTCTAAAATACCTTAACACTTGAATTAATAATTGACAACTAAACACTTCACCTAACACGCTCAGGTTCGGCATTAGAAAGAATTCAAGTAAGTAAATGAACCACACACAAAAAATAGTTTCTGAGAGATGATCCTCATCGACATCGGTAGAAGGTGGTTTTGGTTTGCATAAGTTATTCGCATAAAGGTTCGAGATATATATGATCCCCTTCGACATCGGTAAAATACGCAGAATACAGGCGTTAACAAAGGACGTAAAGAGATCGCCGATATCCAATGATCGATGTGATTTATAGGGATCAGGGAAAATCCAGAAGGACCACAACAAACATTTTGACCGCGATAAAGTTATCTCCAATCATCGATCCCCGATGCGTTTTCAGCATCGAGACTTTTTTGAGGGAGCCGATCTGAGAGAACTTGGGTAAGTTTATCGCCAATCGTCGATCCTTGACAACTTTCAGCGTCAACAAGTTAGGATTTGGTTTTAGAATGAATGGCTTAGATAAAGTCCCAAATCCAATTAACACGAGAGAATTAAGACACTGGTCTCGAACGCCATGTGTCTTTTATAGGTAAGAGGGTCATACGGTGTAGTTCTATCCCGAGTCATTTTTTGGTTCCCTATGTCCTAGTCACACCTCTGAGTCATCTTTTCCACATCAACAGTGTATGGTAAGATTGATCGTCGTCAGATATTTTGCAAGAGGATATCAATGAAAATGTTCACAACACAATCCCAACCCTCGATCCACCAACTGAAAGAGTAGAACGATGGGATGTTTGTGACATTAGATACGATCATATTTTTGACATTTAAGGAGATAGTTAATGCTCGATCCCGCATTAGTTGCTACCCCTTGCACCAATTAGATAACAACATTTTGAAATTGTCGATAGAACACATTACCACCCGCGCCTCTGCTATCAACCCATGATGAATTTAAGTTTAAACTCATTTGAAGATCCGGTGACAGATTTGTTGAAATTTCACTCATAACCTGATTTGAATGGTTGATGCGACATGGTAAGATCATCCCTATTCAAAGCTCTAGAACCATTGTGAACAAATTCATTCTGTGCGCAATTGAATTCCAGAGCGTCCGAAGGAGAAGAGCGAGCAACTCAAGACTATACTGACCCTTTTGATTATCAAAACTAGGTACAACAAGATTCAAAGGTATGTATCCAAGTCTGTCAATTCATTGGTTATAATTTATATATGTTCATCCTGTTCCTTACATAGTCTCTAAACTCTTCTCTAGTTATAGGAAGAATGTTGTCGAGAAAGACAACCACTAGACGCTTGTCGAGAGTACCAAATCTGTCCCTGATTCCTTGATTTTGGCCAGTACTTTACCCCCCGATGAGCAATGGCCAAAGGTTGAGCCTTCGGGACATACAAAAGAAGTTCAGGAACCCAATCTTGAACATATATACACTGTCAGGAGCCTGGGAAACACTCTTACTTGGGGAGAGAAACAAATCCCCAAACCTGTGGATGAGGTCAATGATATACAAGAAATCGCCTAGGACCGAAAGAGGAAATTCTTCGTGAAGAGGACCACAAAAAAAAGGAGGCTTACTTTGGAAATTTCCTTCCTCATCAAGATAGAGGAGAAATTCATCAGTATAGAGCATGCTAGGACGTCTGAGCTTATTGATGTAGGAATGGAAATCATAGATGACACCCTAGATAGAGAAAGGAAATATGAAGAGGAGTTGGATTCTACTAAAGGATTTGGAGCATCTGCACCATTTGGAAAAATACTATCACGACTCCACACAGGCCGCGGTATTTTTGAGAAGAAAATTCCAGAAGGCCTACAACAAATTCATTAGTGAGCGGTACCTTTTCACTGTAGGGATAGACGACTTCCAAGAAGACACCCTTATGGCACTAACGACGTGAAAATACATGGAAATATGGTATGAGAAGGCCCACCAAGCGGTGGAATGAATTGATTACATTAGTGCGGTTCAAAAGGGATGAGACGTCGAAGAGCATGACATTCGGGTGCTAAGGGACAACAACATCGAACGAATAAGGAAGTCGAACAAATACTAGGTGAAGATGGACCAATAACCTCAATAGGATATTTAAGAGAAATTGGCCGATTGTGAAAGAAGTTGGACCAAGATCAATCGAGCGATGAGAGAGATCGGTCTCCCATAATTCGGCTCACCCGAGGACTTTGTCAACTTGCATGACATAGTCAAACAACATGCAGAACAAGAATCCTCATGGACTATGGATATAGCAAGGTTGGACAACATGGCTCCAGGTCAAGTACAATAGTTCATGGAGCACCCGATCAAGGCTCGGATAGTGTTACAACAGTTAAGTGTTAAAGTAGTCAAGTATCGAGCACATGAAATGGAGATAAAGGAGATCCTTTCGGACCCGATGGACCAACACAGATTCTCATATGCCAACACATGTGAGGAAATCTACGTCAAATGGTCAGAGTATGAGAAGAATCATCCAGTTAAGTCAAACTATTTGGTGACTCTTATAAGAAAGAGAGATGAAAGTGCCATTTGGCGATGTTTTGTTTTACTCAAATTGCACTTTTGATAGTTATTTTTGGTTAATAATTTGTTATAAATAAGAGGATCGACATGTTAGAAAAGGTCGATGATTTTGGGAAAGACCCTCATTTTTGGAATTGTAAAGAACTATTTCAAAACTGCCTCAATTGAGAAGTCATGTTTAGGACCAGAGACAATTTTTTGTTTTACATCAAAGGCTTTTGTGATTGGATCATAAGCAGGAATTACTTCCGACTTTATCTCATGAATGGATGCTGTAATGAGTAAGAGTTTCTAAATCTATTGATAAGTTAGTTGATTCAATATTTTTATAGTTCTTATCTCTAATGATGGAAATAAAATAATTGTGTTAATGTGTGATTAGTGATTAGAGCTAAGGAAAGTAATTTTCTTGCCATCATTTTATTGCATGTATGTTTTCTTTTGATAATTGTATCTCAGTTAATAATTGAAATACCAACAAGTTGATGTATTAGTACTAGGATTGTCATAGGTGTGAAAATCTTTGTCTACATGCTTGAGCACGAGGGTTATCCTGAGATCAACCTTCTTCAGTAGTTAAGTTTTCCCCCTTTTCCTTTAACCAAATGGTTTATACAAACACCTATATTTTATTAGACCCACCTATAAGAGAAAATACAAAAACGAGAACGTTCAAACTGAAGGAGGAGTTTTCACGAGAAGATATCCTATAAATCACTACGTAAATCCCATCGATGAATCAGCTGGATCGCAAGATATGGAGCACCATTCCACTATCAAACGCTGCAGAGTATAATTGGGCCTCGATGGTGGGTTTGGTTCCTACTGTTGATGTAAAAGGATTTAGGACCCCTCAATAGAAATGGCGCTAGAAGGAGGGAAAAGAGTGAATGGCTAAAAATATTTTTGATATAATATTTCATACAACCTGTAGAGTAAAACAAAACCACATGCATGGATAGTCATGCTCAAGAAAACCCACATACACTGAGTACTCCTAAAACGAGTAACTCACCCTAGCAAGAGGAAGAGCAGTTATTCCTTGAAATACCTTACGCTCTTCCCCATGAGAAGTTGAACAAGTTCAGAAGAATCACAAGAGCTTACGCTCGACAAATTGGAGCACTACCCTTAGCTCCATTACTGCCTCATAGAAAACAAGTGAGAATACCAATGGTCGATACCCCCGACCAGGTTTTTTTCCACACAATAGAAGACCTGATATATTTCACCCTCACTGAGATTGAGCATCCCCTCAAATTGATCTCGAAATTCCAGTTGGTAACTGCTCCGAGCCCGACGATTTTTTGGACAAGGAAGGGTTTAACTCAGAATGCTTAGTTTCAAAGTCAGATGACATGGAAGATAACAATGATCATAATGAAGAAAGGGGAAAACCACCTTAGAATAATCAACCGTGGTTAGCCAACGATGCTTTGGCCATCCCCGGATGATTACATAACCTTCCCCGACATCCAGAAAAGTTACTCCCTAAATTTGACCCTGAAACCTCAGGATTTCCTAAAGTCCATATAAAAAAATTCATACTAGCTATTAGATCGATGAATTTCCAACATGAAGACATAGTATGCAGGATTTTCCCCTATACATTTGAGAATTCAGCCTCCACGTGGTATTTTAACTTTTCTGTAGGGTCCATAACTAGTTGGACTAAGTTTCAAAAGGAGTTTTTAGATAAATTTGCAGAAGAAACCACTACAAGAACTTTGATGGATGATTTTTTCACCGCCACCATGAGTTCAAAGGAGAAGGTTAAAGACTTCAATAAACGATTCACCACTACCCTAAATAAATTTCAACCTGAGGCTAAACTAACTCAAGAGTTGCAAATCGAGGTATACACTAACACTCTCCCTGCTTCCATCTCTATGTTTGTGAAGAGGGCTACCAAAACAACCTTAGTTGAGAATTTTAAGGAAGCCAAAACTATAGAATTCCAAATGAAGAGATGTAAAGAAGGCCACATCTCATTAGTTAAGACGGAATTTCCACCTCCTCCCAGGAGAGGACTCTTGTTGACCAAACCCCCAGGGAAACAAACAGAACAAGGTCCCAAAAAGGGAAGTGGAGAAATAGAATACCTACAATGAATGATAAAGAAGCTATCAGACGAAATCATAGACATGAAAAGAAGTTCAGGGGAAGGAAACCAAGTCCAAAGGCCATATAAACCCTTTTTTAAAAGAAATCCACCATTCAGAGCAATTGAACCTCCCCTAGACAACTTAAATATTGATCTGGGAAATGTAGCATCTGACCTTTTTTGTACCTATCACCAAGAGAAACATTCTGAAAGAGACTATCCACAATGGGTGCATGCCATAAATTTGATGCCCAACCAGTTTATGGACAAAGTTTCCCTTACCGAACAATCAAGTGGCTCAGCTACAAATATTGTTGATTAGGAAGAAGTGATGCAGGAGAATCGCTCCATCTCAGCACACACCACCTCATTTACACGCGTGGTGCGCATTCAAGGAAGGAGAGGTGCCACCCTCTCATTTTTGCCTTGATAATCCAATATGTGATCCAGACATCAATTTAAGACAAACTGGAAAATCCAAGTTGTGATTTCTCACAAGTTGCAGATAAGGTCACCATTAATAGGCCGACGACAGAAATGATCTGCATCCCATTTGGAGTAGATTTCCATCATTGTAATTTTCCCTTTCGATAGGCACTTTGAATGGTGATTTGACACCACTAGTTTATCTTGCAAGGGAAGCTCATAGAGCCCCTCTTGTATAAATCTTTGTATTGTAAGAAAAGTAGAGGTTAGGCAACAAAGGGTTGGTAGAATGGAGGTTGATGAGAGCCGAGACTCATTTGTAGTCTGGACTCCACCCTTGTAATTTGGCATTCCATCATTAATAGAAAATGACAGTTTTTCATGTTCCATATTTTTGTGTAATGGATGTTGTGTTATGAATGTCATTTACATGTTTGTGAGTTGTAAGTGAATGTTAGGAATCATCTGCAGGAATAGAGATATAGTTTTCTCTTTATGAGTATGTTGAGTTAAGTTTGGTACTCTAGGATAATTGGAAGGAGTGCGCGACAGAGATGGAAAACTCTGTGAGCCGATGAAAGGAGTGCATATATGATCTCAGTGGAGACAAAAGAGAAGTTGCCAAGAGGGAACACCAGATTAATTTACAGACTCAGGGAGAAATTTCAAGGCGGTTAAGTTCCTTGAAAAGAAATACTGTGTGGGAGAAGGCACAGTTCAGAGTTACTGAACACTCTGAAATACTCTATCAGGAGGGCATCGAGATAGTGTTAGCATAACCAAGAGAAACATGATTGAAGGTGTTGGAGAATCCCAGAATTGCTGAACATTCTAGTGAAGGAAGGATTTGCAAGAAGTGCATCAACAAAGGAAAGGAGATGCCTTAATCCTTTCCATAAGGCTAAGGGAGGAGCCGCCGAAGAAATGAGCCAAGCACAAGGAGTGTGCCTAACGTGTGGTGATTTCACCTTATAATCTTAGGAAGTAGAGAGAGAAGTTTCCAGGAGGGAACGAGAAACTCATAGAGGAACTTGGAACTGTGGAGGTCTTCAAGCCGAGCAAAGTCATAGGAGAGTTGCACAGATTTATGCAAGGAGTGCGGAAGGAGCTTCAAGAACAACCTAAGTCTCGAAAGGTGAATCCATGCTAAGTGTGTAGAGAAGTCAAGGACTTGCTGGAGTCCCTAAGATAAAGAACTCAACCATCATCAAGGAGAAGACAGGTGGCAGAATATCGAGAAGTTCGGGAGCAAGAGCTTCAGATGGTTTGCCGAGAGAAAAAAAGGATTCTTTGCGAGGTCGTGAAGAGCGAAATAAATCTAGATCATTGTATCTGGAAGGAACGTGGAAGAGAGTCACATATTTATATGGAGGATCCCTTCAGAGGAGAGTCGAGAGGAAGTCCCAAAGAGTTGAGAGCCAGAGGAATCTTAGCCATCCATCAAGGAGGACACGTGGAGCGGGATCGACATTTCTCTTATTCACAAGTCGAGAAAAGAAGAGTCGATAGGAGAGAAGACTCGTGAAGTCCGAACTCATGAAGTGATCATAGGCATTGATCGCGAGGGGAACGAGGGCCGTAGATTTGGTCCCAAAGAGTTTCCGATTCAAAAATCGGGGAAGGAGGAGGAAGTAGTTCACGAAACTCTCGAAGCACGGGGTCACAAAGGGATTTAGCCCACGGTCATAGTCCATGGTCACATCAACAAGGAAGCCTAGCCTTGAGAGCTAGCGCCCGTTGGTGAAAGAGGTGAAATCTCTAAGGAGAGTGTCCACAGGTGCCACATCATGGGTGTCGAGGAAGTAAAGAGGGCCTGTGTCAAGTTGAAATTGGTTCCATCAGGAGACCGATGAACCATTTGGTTTGACGACTTTAACGATCCTACACTGGGAGGTCATGCCAACTACGAAGGAGACAAAGGAGATGGGGGGGTTGTCACCCAAAGTGTTATTAGATCTTGAAATTTTATCTACAAACGAAAAAGAAAGGAAGGATGGTGAAAGGAGATACTCTAATACCATCACATGGTATCGGAGCACAGTTTCGTTTGTAGATTTTAGGTGAAGCAGGATCTAGAGATGCTCTCAATTGCAGAGTAAACATTATACTACCAGGAGGGCATGCAGAAGGTGAAGATGGCCATTGACAGTCACAACTAGGGCCAAGGAGAAGTCTGTTCACAGAAGAGAAAGGCGGAGATGGACAAGGATCTCAGTGAAATCCAAGCACAGATGGAGAAGCTTGCATTCAATATGTAGAAGGAGTCAAAGGTACACTAGAGGTACAAATGGCCTTTGAAGAGGACAACCAGATGGCCTGTTTAGAAGTTGTTTACCAGAAGGAAGCAATAGGTGTTAAAAAGGTGGCTAAGGCATGATGTAAACCTCATTCATAAGGAAAATAGATTTGGAAAAGGTCTCATAGATTTCCAGGAGGGAAATGGGAAGAGGTCGGTGGATATCGTAAACTGCTGGGTGGGTAGAGGAGACATCCCATATTTCCAGGTGGGCAAGGGAGAGGAGGTGAACTCAGTGGAGAGTTCGTATTAGCTAAGAGGGTTGACAAATGAAGAGGAGGTAGATGAAGGACCTCACTCAGATGGATATTCGCGCGGAGCTGCACACCGTGTGAATGAAGATGATGAGAAGTTACAAACTTTCATCATAGAGGAGAAGGATCAGAGGAGCGTTCTAATCATTGAAGGAGTCAAGATATTCCTACCAAGTGACCAAGGAGAGGCTAGCACAGATGTTGCAGATGAGACAGGGAGACAACAAGCAGATAATGTCAAGGAGGAGAAGGAACATATACTGAGGTCTGTCCCGATAGAAGAAGAAGAGCATTCAACTGAATCACTCGACGTTTTCAGCCAGGAAGATGAATAGGAGAAGACTACAACATAGGGGTTTGTAGAAAAAATCATAGACTTTGTTGTTCTGTGTGAAGAATTGGAAGCTCTTGAGAGGAGAGTTGTGGTGCAAAGCATGCACATCCAATAGGCTAAGTTGGAAGCAGATGAAGGATTACACCAACATGAGGAGCAGCTAGAGGAAGATGGAATGGAAACAGCTGAAGGACTGGAGGGAGAGAATCTGTCAGGAGAAGTGGTAGCTTAGTAGCAGTTCAGTGATGAGGAGCCTACAGGAGTGAAGACTACAACAGAGTGGAAATCTAAGGCCATAAAGGAAGAATATGTATTGGGAAGTTAGTGAGATTTTTCCATCGACGAGGAAGGAGTGTAGTGAGATAGTATGCAGTAGAAGAACCAACTGAGGGAGAAGTTGGACAAGGTGATCGAAGATATAAGGAAGCTGATATTGGAGTCAACAAAAGAATTAAGCAAGAGAAAGCTAGAAGAAAGGAAACCTGCATGAGCAATGTGGAATATGCAGGAGCAGAAGTAGCAGAGTAGAGGAGCCGAGAGACAGGAAAATAAGAAAGTTTGGGATCCATGTGGATTTCAGCCACGTTGGAGAGCTCATGAGAAAAATCTCATGATTTTTTTCATTACGAAGTATGATGCAGGAGCATTGCTCCATCTCATCACGTGCCAGCTCATTTACACGCATGGTGCACATTCAAGGAAGGAGAGGCGTCGCCCTCTCATTTTTGCCTTGAGAATCCAAGACGTGATCTAGGCATTAATTAAAGACAAGTTGGAAAATCCAAGTTGTGCTTTCTCACAAGCTGGAGATAAGGTCGCCATTAATAGGATGACGGTAGAAGGACCTACGTCTAATTTGGAGCAGATTGCCATCATTGTAATTTTCCCTTTCGATAGGCACTTTGAATAAGGATTTGACACCGCTAGTTTAGCTTGTGAGGGAAGCTCATAGAGATCATATTGTATAAATATTTGTATTGTAAGCAAAGTATAGGTTAGGTAGCAGAGGGTTGGTATACTAGAGGTTGATGATATCTGAGACTTAGTTGCAGTTCAGACTCCACCCTTGTAATTTGGTATTCCAACATTAATAGAAAATGATAGTTTTTCTTGTTCCATATTTTTGTGTAATGGATGTTGTGTTATGAGTGTCATTTACATGTTTGTGAGTTGTAGGTGAATGTTAGGAATCATCTGCAGGGATAGAGATACAGTTTTCTATCCGTGAGTGTGTTGAGTTAAGTCTGGTACTCTAGGCTAAGTGCAAGGAGTGTGCGACAGAGCTGGAAAAATATATGAGCCAATACAAGGAGTGCATATCTGATCTCAGTGGAGATAGAAGAGAGGTTTCCAGAAGGGCACATCAGATTAAATTATAGACTCAAGGAGAAATTTCAAGGCGGTTAAGTTCCTTGAAAAGAAACACTGTGTGGGAGAAGGAACAGTTCAAAGTTCCTGAACACTCTGAAATACTTTGCTAGGAGGGGATCGAGCTAGTGTGATCATACCTAGGAGCAAAACAGTTGAAGGTGTTGGAGAATCCTATAATTCCTGAACATTTTGGTGAAGGAAGGATTTGCAAGAAGTGCGTCGACAAAGGAAAGGAGATGCCTTAAACCTTTCCATAAGGATAAGGGAGGAGCCGCCAAAGAACTGAGCCAAGAACAAGGAGTGCACCTAAGGTGTTGTGAGTTCATATTATAATCTCAGGAAGCAGAGCAATAATTTTCCAGGAGGGCATGAGAAACTCACAGAGGAACTTGGAACCGTGGAGGTATTCAAGCCGAGCAAAGTGGTAGGAGAGTTGCACAGATTTCTGCAAGGAGTGCAGAAGGATCTTCGAGAACAACCTAAGTATCGAAATATGAATCCATGCTAAGTGTGAAGAGGCGTCGAGGACTTTCCAGAGTCCCAAAGACAAAGATTTCATCCATCATCGAGAAGAAGATAGGTGGCAGAATATCGAGAAGTTCGGGAGCAAGATCTTGAGAAGGTTTGTTGGGAGAAAACAAGGAGTCTTTGCGAGGTCACGAAGAGAGAAATAAATATGGGTCGCTGTATATGGAAGGAACATGGTAGAGAGTTGTGTATTTCGAAGGAGGAACCCTTTCAGGGAGAGTAGAGAGGAAGTCCTAAAGACCTGAGAGGGGGAGGAATCTTAGGCATCCATCAAGGAGGACACATGGAGAGGGATTGACATTTTGCTGATTCACAAGTTGGGAAAAGTAGAGTCGAGAGGAGAGAAGACTTGTGAAGTCCGAACTCACAAAGTGATCATAGTTGTTGATCATGAGGGGAAAGAGGATCGTAGATCTTGTCAAGAAGAGTTCATCGATTTGAAAATCAAGGAAGGAGGAGGAAGTAGTTCGTGAAAGTCCCGAAGCACAGGGTCGCGAAGGGAGTTGGCCCATAGTCATAGTTCATGGTCACATCAATGAGGAAGCCTAGCCTCAAGAGCTAGCGCCCATTGGTGCAAGATATGAAAGTGATAAGGAGAGGGTCCACAGGTGCCACATTGTGTGTTTTGAGGAAGCAAAGAGGGCCTGTGTCAAGTTGAAATTAGTTAGTAGAAAATCCTATATCAAGCACTTACCAAGGAGAAAATCCAACCCTCTCAGATCTAAGAAATAAGCCAACTGTAAACGCTTTCTCTGAAGATAAAAAGGGAAAGCATTTTGTCCCACCATTCCTCTTGACATTTGAAGTATTCAACAGAAAGCTCAATAATTATTTGGTTGACTCAAGGGCATCCTCTAATTTTATTCCATTGTCTATATGAAAGAAATTAAACACAGTCCCTCTCAAAAGTGATAAACATGTGATACAACTAGACAAAATCCAGGTGAAATTTATGGGAGAACTCAAGGATGTTATGATCACGATGGCGACACACCCAATTTTTTTTCAAGTGATTGGCATCATTGTAGTAGACATTCCAAAAGCTTATGGATTGCTATTTAGTCGATATTGGTCCGAGAAGTTAAACGGATAATTTAGTACATAATGGGCTCACCTTTGGTTTCCATTAAAGGGACACATGAATATGATTAGGATCGATAGGGAAATATATCTAAAACATACTATCACCAACCTAGAAGCCCTCAACGAACCCTTTTCAGTGGATTTCCCCATGCTAGGAAATTATTTCTGTGACTACGATTTCAGGAATTTCTCCCCTCTTTCATCTGATGTCCCTCTTACTCAAAACTCTGAAATGGATTTTCAAGAAATTTTGTCGATGGTAGAAGAAGAAATCCTCTTATTTCAGGTACCTCTATTAAAAATCATGGAGCCGATAGGAGGAAATGAGGAAAATGGTAGGAAAAAATAAACTGATGGTTTTTTCTCACAAGTTTGGACCTTATACTTTGATGGGTCTAAGTCACATGAAGAATCAGGAGCGGGGTGTATCCTCATTGATCCCAAAGGTAAACAAAATTTCCTATCCCATAGACTAGAATTTGAATGCACAAACAACACCATCGAGTATGAAGCTCTAGTACAAGATATAAAGAAAGACATATACTTGAAAATTAAATAACTAAAGGTTTTTGGAGACTCTGAAATCATCATTAGACAAGTAAGGAACACTATACACTGCAACTCTCCCCACGTGAGGAATTATCAATAGGAAGTGCATAGACTAATAGAACATTTTGAAGCCTTCAATATTACAATGATCCCCAGGACAAAGAACACTCTCGTTGATTCCCTGGCCACCACCTCCTCAAGGATATCCCCCTTAAAAGACTATGAATCCTCTCGGTTCACTGTGGAGCTACTCTACAAAACCTCGGTGACCAAATATATTTCTAATTGGAAGGTCTTTGAAGGAGATGAACAAATCATAAATTTTTTAACCAATCAGGATAATTTTAAAGATCTGGCTATTGACGATGAAATATTTCAGGAGAAATTAGTAGAAAACGATCCCCATGTACAAAAACATGAAACAGATCACTCGACTAACAAACAGAGGTCTCACATGATACCGAAAGGGGTAGCCAATTTAGAAAACCTTTTTGACTTAAGGGTCAGATTTAAAGGGTCAACAAACACAAAGACAGGGAGTTCTTGACCCATGTACAAAACTTCTAATCTAGGAACCCCTGAGAACCCTAAGAATATAAATCTTGGCAAAACAATATCTAAAGAGGAAAGAAAATCCTATCTCGAACTTTTCAAAGAATATCAAGATGTTTTTGCATGGTCCTACCGAGATATAAAAACTTATGATACTGGTATCATTCAACACACAATCTTGTTAAAACCCGGAATAAAACCCTTCCAACAGAAGCTCTGGAAGTACCACCCATCTATGGAACCCCTCATGTGTCAGGATTTAAAACAATTACTAGATGCTAAAATCTTCTTTCATGTTAGATACTTTGCTTGAGTAGATGGTTCCTGTCAGAAAAAAATATGGGGAGATACATCTGTGTGTGGATTTCAGAAACCTCAACAGAGGATAAAAAAAGGACAACTACCCAGTCCCACTGATGGAGAAAATCTTGCATACCGTGTCTGGTTCTGAGATTTTCTCCCTGCTGGACGGTTTTTCAGGTTATAACTAAGTTCTAGTTTCAGAGGAAGATCGATTGAAAATTACATTCCTAACCAAGTGGGGAAGCTTTGCTTATAAACACATGCCATTTGGGTTAATCAATGCATGGGAAACCTTCCAAGGGGCCATGGACATAACATTTCAGGGATTAATCAACAAATGTGTATTAGTTTATTTGGACGACCTGACTGTGTATTCAAAGAACATAGAAGATCACATCCGACACTTAACATAGATTTTCGAAAGGTGTAGGAAATACGGTATATCCTTAAACCGTAAGAAAACTATCTTTGGTTTCAAGGAAGAGAAACTACTAGGTCATATTATATCTCTAGAAGGAATTCCCATAGACCTAGAACAAATTAGGGCTATATGTTATCTTCCATTACCCCACAACAAAAATGATATGCAATCCTTCTTTGGGAAAATCAGTTTTGTGAGAAAGTTCACCCTTGATTTCGCTGAAACCATCAAACCATTACAAAAGATAATTCACAAAGATGTTGAATTTAAGTGGGATGATGAATGAAAAAGTTCTTTCAACAATATTAAGACTGCAATATCTCAAGCCCTAGTGTTGCAGAGTCCCAACTTTAGCAAATATTTCTTCCTCTACACGTTTTCCTCTGACCAATCATTAGCTACAGTATTCACTCAGAAGGATGATGAAAACAATGAGGCCCCAGTCTCATTTATGAGCACTAATCTCCAAGGGGAAAAAATAAATTACCCTTCGATAGACAAGCACACTTATGCGGTGTATAAGGCAGTGAAACACTTCAGATCTTACATCCTAAAGAACCATACCAAAGTCATTGTACCTCATCCTGCAGTCTGATCCCTATTCACTCAACATGAGATGGGGAAAGAAGAGGGAACTGGATGGCAGTGGTCCAAGAATTTGATCTCTATATAAAAGATGCCAAGCTAGTTAAGGGACAAGGATTATGTAAACTGGCAGCTAAAGCCCAGGACCAAGTAAATGAAGACCCCGGGTGGGAGAATGAATTGGCATTATGGTGTAGTGAAGGTTCATACGTATCCTCAGGGCAGGATTCTTGGTATGGGAAATTATCTTATCTCATGCACCATGGGACTTGCCCAGAAAACCTAAACCCTAAGGAGAGGAGAGCTCTTGGGATAAAATAACCACAATATCGCCTCATAAATTCGATGCTCTTCTGCGTTAATTATGATGGGGTAGTTTTACAATGAATTGAATGAGTAGACACATACAAGGTTATGAAGGAGCTCCATGATGGTCCTGCAGGTGGACACTTCATAGGGAATACCACTTCTCACAAAATAATGAGAGCCAACTATTATTGTCCTACTCTGTTAAGGGATGCTCAAACATACACTAGAAACTATAAAACTTGTCAAATAAGCGTGGGGAGGGAAAAGAGAGCAGTTTTCCCACTCCAACTTATGGTCGTCTCCAGGCCATTTGAGCAATGGGGGTTAGATATCATAGGATAAATTACACCGAGTTCTTCAAAACTACATAGATATATACTGACTACCACAAACTATTTCATGAAATGGGCAAAGGTCGTCCCTCTGACTCATGTGAATGAAAAGGTGGTGATCCAATTCATAGAACAACAACTAATCACAAGGTTTGGTATGTCTTTCGTCCTTGTTTTAGATAATGCCACTTCATTTTATTCCACCCTATTAATAGAGTTTACTTTAGACAAAGGAATCATAATCAAATACTCTGCAAACTACTATCCACATGGAAACAAAGTGGAAGAATCAACCAATAAGAACCTAGTGAGGATATTAAAAAAAACAGTTGCAGAAAACCACATGAATTGACACAGTTCACTTCATAATGCCTTATGGGATGATAGAGTAACACCCAAGGAAGATATAGGGAATTCTCCATACTTTTTGGTATACGGACATGAAGCCATTCTCTTGAACGTGCTATATATTCCTCTCTTCATCTTTCTCAAGATTCTAGAGAACAAACCTCATCGATTATACAACAAAGAATCAATACCCTCCTCATGCTGGAAGAAGAAAGGGAGAAAGAAAAATCAAAGTTCATTGCTCATCAATAGATAATTAAAATGTGGTTTGATAAGCATAAGGCCAAAGAGAAGAATTTTGAAGTAGGAGACTTAGTCCTAAAATGGGACAGAGGGAATGAGCTGAAGGGAAAGCATTCAAAGTTTCATAATCTATGGCTCAGACCTTTTCCAGGTAGCTGAGAAAATTTTCGTAGGCACGTATCGGTTGAAAAATCTGAGGGGGAAACCTGATGCCCTCCCGATGAATGGCCAATCCCTAAAACAATATTTCTGTTAAAAAAAATGTGTGTGTTTCATGATATTATGTTTTTAGGTAGGCTTATTGCGGGGTTCTTCATTTTTTTTTTCTTATTATAGTACTTTTTGCGCTTTTGAATTTTGTGTTCAACAAGGCATTGGTTGACCTTAGTTCATGTGGTATAACAAACTCTATTCCTGACTCATGCTTACATACAACACACGAAGCATTGGGAGAATTACGGTTGTTTTGAAGGAGTTCTCTATCTAACATGTGCAGATAAACAACCTTGGAAAAGTGATGAAGTGTTCACCTGGTGATCTGGTAAAACATAAAGGGAAAGAAATTAAGTTGGAAAGGACCACATGTACCTCAAGACAGAGCTAGCGAAAATTCACCTTAACCATCTCATTTTTGCAAATATCAGACGTCCTCCTCTCCCACTCGCTCATGGAATTCTTCCGAAATAAAATCAATTATATCAAATGAGTTAAAAGTAGGAGAGAATATGCAGATAAATTTGTCGGGGCTATGGACACTCGTTGGAAGCGGAGCAAGGTCTATGACTTCAGGATCACTCCGTTGGGGCTATGGTCACTTGCTGGCAGCGGAGCAACACCGTAGCAAGTGAATGTTGATAACTAAAAGGCCTGGTACCAATGAATGAGTTACTCAACTCTTGTCAAAAGAGGGCATGGGTCATAGTTACAGGAAACGAAGGTGGAATAAAGGTTGAAACCCCATAGACAGGCCCAGATTCACCAACTAGGGAATTTCAAGGATAGAAGAGGCTCTGATAAAAAAACAGTTAAGATCTTAACCAGTTTCTGCATCATCTGAGCCTGAGGAAGGAAAAAAGATTCTAATTTCACCCAGTAATTCACCATTTGTCGATCACTCAACACATCCTAAAAATCCTTATCAAATTTTGTCACTTTTTGGGTACCACTTGTTTTCTGCACTGTCTGACTTGACTTCATTTTGGGAAATATTTTATCTTTGTTTGTTTTCATGACTCTTATCATCTATTCAGGTTTTTTTAACTTATGAAACCTCATGTATAAAATACCTTAAAACCTGGATGAAGAATTGACAGCTAAACACTACACCTAACGCACTCACGTTCAACATCGGAAAGAATTCAAGTAAGTAAATGAACCACAAAAAAATAAAATAGTCACTGAGTGTCGATCCTCATCGGCATCGACAAAAGGCAGTTTTGGTTTGCGTAATTTATTCGCATAAAGGTTCGATAGATATCCGATCCCCTTCGACATCCGTAAAATACGAGGAAGACAGATGTTAACAAAGGACGTAAATAAATCGTCGAGAGTTCATGCCCAATGGGATTTATTGGGATCGGGAAAAATCCAAAAGGATCACAACAAACATTTTGACCGTGATAAAGTTATCTTCGATCATCGATCCCCGATGCATTTTCGACATCGAGACGTTTTTTAGGGAGCCGATTCGAGATCACTTGGGTAGGTTTATCGTCGATCACCGATCCTTGACACTTTTCAGCGTTGGCAAGTTAGTATTTTGTTTTAGAATGAATGGCTTAAAGAAAGTCTTGACTTTGATTAACATGAGTGCATTAATTTACCCGTATCAAACGCCATGTGTCTTTACCAGGTAAGAGGGTCGTATGGTCTAGTTCTATCCCAAATCAGTTTTTGGTTCCCTAGGTCCTAGTCACACCTCCGAGTCAGCTTTGCCACGACAACACTGTATGATAAGATCAATCGGATTTGGTGATTTTGCAGGAGGAAATCAATGAAAATGTTCACAACACAATCCCTACCCCCAATCCACCAACTTAAAGAGCGGAATGATGGGACATTTGCGGCATTAGATACGATCGGATTTTGGACATTTAATGAACTAGTTAATTCCCGATCCCGCATTAGTTTCTACCTCTTGCACTAATTAGAAAACGTCATTTTGAAATCGTCGATAGACCACATTACCACCCGCTCCTCCGCCGTCAACGCACGATGAATTTAAGTTTAAACTCCTCTGAAGATTTGACGACAAATTTGTTGAAATTTCACTAATAACCTGAATTGAATGGATGATGCGACACGATAAGATCATCCCTGTTTAAATATATAGAACCATTGTGAACAAATTCATTCTGCGTGTAAGTGAATTCCAGAGTGTCAGAAGGAACAGAGCGAGAAACTTGATATTGTACTGACCCTTTTGATTATCAAAACCATGTTTAACAAGATTCAGAGGTATGTATCCAAGTCTTTCAATTCGTTGGTTATAATTTATATATGTTCATCTAGTTCCTTACACAATCTCTAAACTCTGATCTAGTTGCAGGAATAATGCTTCCGAGAAATCCAACCACCAAATTCTCGCCGAGAGTACCAAAGCTACCCTTGTTTCCTCGATTTTTGCCAGTACTTTACCCTCTGATGAGAAACAACCAGAGGCCGAGCCTTCGGGACATATAGAAGAAGTTTAGGAGCCCAATATTGAACAAATATACATCATCGAGAGCCTATGAAACACTCTTACTTGGGGAGAGCAACAAATACCCGAACCTATGGATGAGGCTTCTGATATACAAGGAATCGCCTACGACTGAAAGAGGAAATCCATCGTGAAGAGGACCACCAAGAAAATGAGGCTTACTTTGGACAGTTCCATCCTCATCACGACATAGGAGAAATTCATCAGTATAGAGCATTCTAAGACAACAAAGGAGGAATTACATCAATGTCATGTGTGATTGGATCATAAGGAGGAATTGCTTCTTACTTTATCTCATGAACAAATGTTATAATGAGTAAGATTTTCTCAATCTATTAATAAGTTAGGTGATTCAATATTTTTATAGTTCTTATCTCTAATGATGGAAACAAAATCGTTGTGTTAATGTGTGATCAATGAGTACAGCTAAGGAAACTAATTTTATTTCCATCATTTTATTGCATGTATGTTTTCTTGTCAATAATTGAAATACCAACAATTTGATGTATTAGTACTAGGCTTGTCATAGGTGTGAAAATCTTTGTCTGCATGCTTGAGCATGAGGGTTATCTTGAGCTCATCATTCTTCAGTAGTTAATTTTTCCCCCTTTTCCTTTACCAAGCTGGTTTATAACAACACCTATATTTTATCAGATCCACCTATAAGAGAAAATACAAAAAATAGAACGTTCAAATTGAAGGAGGATTTTTCACGAGAAGATATCTTGTAAATCACTACGTAAAGCCCATCGATTAATTGGCTGGATCACAAGATCTGGAGAACCATTCCACTATCAAACATTGCAGAGTCTAATTGGGCCTCGATGGCGGGTTTGGTTCCTACTGTTGAGTTAAATGGATTTATTACCCCTCAACACAATGACAATGAGGAAGAATCCATGATAAATAACAACTCAGGGCTCGGCCAAAACATGGCAAGAAACACCCCAACTCTTAATAGTTCACATTGCAATGCAGAGAAATGAAACATATCAACCACAAAGACAAAAAAGAGTGACAAAACGTAACACCAAGACCGGTTGCAAAACCGATGCACAAAGCTCAGAGCTTGCTAAACTATAATCATAAGTTTCCACAGAGAACCAGACCAAAAAACCCCAAGCTAACTTAACATGCCTTTCCTTGATTCACCAATAAACCCACACACAAATTACACACAACAAAGAATATCCATTCCTCTTCTTAAAAAATCTAACAGTCTAGAATATTCACAGAATAAACCATGAACAACACCAATACACATTCCAAGAAACTTAAGAAAAACACAGAACTCAAGCCATTCTGAGCCAAAAATCGATTCATAATGAATTAAAAAACCATCATGGATGGAAAAATAAGGAACCATACCTGGAAAATATTGCTCGAGGGATAGAGTTGTACTGTATCCTCCTTCACAACCAAAAATTGCAGAGCATCAACTATCACCAGAGACAAAAAACCAAATGCAGGTATGGCTAGGGTGACGGCCTCAAGGGTTGTTTGAGTGACATGTATTAAATGAACATCGCTTCCTTCCCAAACCTCATTCAATTCAACGTAGAATACAACCAACTCACCATAAAACTAACCATTAAATCAACCATATATTCCATTGTTATATCCCATTGCATAGTGCGCCACCCAAAGTATTGTCATCTTTTTGTTTTTTTTTAAAATAACCATATGCTATAACGTCACCCCATATGCATCACATATATTTTAAAAAAGTGCATATCTATAGTAGCAAGGGTTTATGCACCCTTCTTTGTCACAACAAAACATATCATTTGAGTTTGTGAATTGTTCGTTTGTTTAAAAGAGTTTCCATATCATCCCTTTGTATAAAATCATATGTAAAATAATTAATCCATGTTTAATTCAATGCCAAAAAAAAACCTGTAATAATCCTTTTATCCCTAGGACAACCATAATTTGCGAGTGATCATCAAAACCATATAGCCATGCAATAATCAACCAATCATCTTATGTCGTCATAAGGACTAAAACCATGACTCGAATCATCGACTGTAGAAGACTGTGCTGGAATCATCAAAATATATATATATATATATATATATATATATATATATATATATATATATATATATATATA
>JZKD02S2369673.1:908458-924703 GCA_000966675.3 Picea glauca
CCCACCGTTAAAGGTAGAATAGTCGGGGGGGTCTGGAAAGACTTGTCCACTGTAGATCTGGGCGTGATCATCTAAGTCATTGATACATGAGCGGTGCATAAATGTGGGCGCGAAAAATGTATGCGCCCAGAGAACTTAGGGTAAGTGCATATCATGGGTTTTCCCAAGCTTTTACATGTTTACATCACCAAGGGGTTAGACAACCAACATTTTAAGCATTCAAGACATGGTCCAACATTGATCATCGAGCTGGTTTTATTGAAAATAAAAGAAAACTACCCTATGTTCTAACCTAACTTCCTATGACAATTAGCCCAGATTAAATTGTTGGACTAAGAAATTACTCTATCTTGGGGCTATCTGACCAAGATTAGGCAGTCTGGCCAGATTTATTCACTAACTAACCTAGATCACTTGGCTAAGATTAAACAGTTTAGCCAAGCTTATTCACTATTCCTATCAACATCAATTTAAAAGAACTTGGCCATGCTTGAAAGGTATGGACCAATTCAGTGTTATTGCATGGGGCTCTATTAAATTTCTTTTATGCCCTCTTTTATTCTTTTTCTTTCTTTTCTCAAATTATTTGCAGAATGAAAAATTATTTGACAAACAAAAACACTAAAGAGATAACATTTCAGTCACCAGCTAATATTGTAAATTATAGGGTTATAACATGTGGGAAAAAGGCACTCTGTTGCACTTCATCGTTTGTGGAGGTATCCAAAAGAATATCATCTCAGTAGAGGTCATCAAGTGTCTATACTTGTCGACAATGCCACACCCACAACCCTACACCATTAGATGGCACCATCAAGGAAGTGATCTTTGTGTCAACCAACAATGCCTCCTATCGTAAGACATCAATCCATTCAAGGATGAGGTATTGTGTGATATTGCTCCCCTTGAATTTTGTGATGTTCTTTTGGGCCAACCTTATTTATGGAAACGCCATCCTGTGTATGAGTCTAGGCCTCTTAGTTTTATTATTACTTTGAATAGGAAATTGTACAGGATACCCGAGGTAGTCCCACCTAGTGCTATTTCCTTGATCTTTTCAAAGAAATGCAGGAAGGTCATCTCTCAGATCAGGAATTTTGTCTTATTCGTTATTCACTCTTAGAGTGAGTGAAAGGTTGCATCCACATCCATGGCCTCTACCACCGAACTCTCCATGCAGCATAAGAAAGTGGATAAGGTAGTGGAAGAATACAAATATATATTATCATCACCTACTAGGGTACCTCTACACTATCAGGTCAAGCATCCCATTGATTTGAACCCTGACGCATCACTACCCAATTGGCCAGTCTATCACCATTCTCTACTAGAAAATGAGATCAAGCATTAGATCCAAGAACGACTCCACAAGGGTCACATCCAACCCAAATCATCACCTTGTGGAAGCCCAATCATGCTAGTGCATAAGAAAGATGCTACTTGGCGACTTTGCATTGATTATCGGGCCCTAAATAAAATTATAGTCAGGAACTAGTATGTGATTCTCCGAATCAACGATATCCTTTATCAACTCAAGGGGCCAAATACTTCATTAAGATTGATCTGAAGTTTGGCTACCATCAGGTCCCAATAAAACAAACAGATGTATGGAAAAAAACCTTCAAGTCAAAATAAGGTATTTTTGAATGGTTTTCATGCCCTTTGGTTTGACAAATGCCCCAAAATATTCCATAAGGATGATGGATGATATATTGTGTCCTTTCACTAATTTTTTTGCGGTGGTGTATCTAGATGACATCCTCAACTACAAAAAAACTTGGGCATAACACTTGCAACATATTCAACGTGTTATGCACACTCTGCGACAGCACAAGCTATATGCCAACTTGGAAAAATGATCCTTCAAGATGGACAAGGTCCAGTACCTAGGCTACATTGTTGATGCACATGGTTTGCATGTTGATAAAATAAAGATCCAAGTCATCTGTGACTGGCCAACCCCATCCACACTCACTAATCTTCGAATCTTCTTAGGCCTTGCCAATTTCTATCGTAGGTTCGTGTTGGGATTCTCCCATGTTGCATGGGACCTAAACCAAATAACCAGGGGTGGTGGTAAGGAAACATTTGTGTGGGGCCTGTCCCAACAGAAAGAATTTGGTGATATGAAGCAACACTTTTGATCTTCCCATTACTTTCATTACCTGACCTGAAATATCCCTTTGAGATCGAGATAGATGCTTTAGAATATGCTTTGGTAACAATCATCACTTAGCATGACCACCTTATGGCCTATCATAGTGAGACACTATCAGATGTCATCCATAAATACCCTAATTACGACAAATAAATGTACTCCACTGTGAAATTTTTCTGCCACTAGAGGCATTACATTCCTGGGAAGGAGACAATCATCTACACTGATCATAAGTTGCTATGGTTAATCCAGACATAAGGAAAATTTCATAATGACCGCCATTAGAAGTAGTCCACATATTTTCTGTAGTTCCACCTCAACATCTAGTATAAAATAGGAAGTACCAACCGAGTTGTTGGTTGCCTCAGCCAACCTCCAATTGCGACACTCACCACAATGCTCGATTCTTGTGGCCACGAGACCTCCGAATGGCCCCATCTCTATGAGATTGATTCTGACTACGCCAACACCTACCAGATGTTGCGCACAAACATAGATGTCACTAATTTCCATCTTCAGGATGGGCTGTTGTGCCATCTGGGCCATCTATGCATTCCATCAAGTGAGCGAGTGGAGCTTATTTGGGAATCCCACTACAGTCGGGTGGTAGGACACTTCAGCATGGAAAAGACAGTGGCAGTGCTGCAACGACATTTCTACTGGCCAAAACTTCGACAATATGTCAACATGTTGGAGATACTTCACACACACCTATGATTTATTTTTCATAAGGTTTTCCCTATTTTTATTAGTCATTATTCAGTCTCCTATAGTTTAGGGAGAATATTCCTCTAGGAGAATATTCTCTTTAGTTCATACTTCAATTTGATCAGTTAAGTGGAGTCTAGATGCCACATTGGGATAATCACCATGCAACATTGGGATCATCACCAACTAATGTGAATTATCCTTGGGATCATCACCAAACTAGTCCATTACTCATGATTCCATGATCTTCTCCTCACTTCACTCTGTTTCAGTTAGTTAACTGAAGATTGAGAGACTATTTAACTCAGACTAGGTGGCCGTTAACTCCCGTAACTGCTTGAGAGACTAGAATAGATAGAAGTTTACTCTCATAATTGCTAGTGTGAGTCCAAATCACTCTAAACCACAAATATGGTGCATTGGATTATCCTCTAGTGCACATTAGTTGATTTATATAGAGTATATCATGTGTAAATTATCATTCATTCATTTGGTTAATGAGAATTCTTCCATTCTTGCTCTCCTGCTTCTCTTTTCTCATATTTTCTCTGCAAACTGTGTATGCTATTTTCTAGATAAATCTATTCTGTGTAGTTTCAACACATTTATATGGTATCAGAACTGATATAATTCTCGGGAAAAGACACACCAGATTATTTTTGCAGGTACCGAAGATTGAAGACATTGGAAAAATGGAAATTCCAAAAGAATTAATTCTTACACCGTACAAATTCTTTGCATGGAAAGAGAAGATGATAGTGCATATTTGAGGCAGAGGATTATATAGGTTAACCATGGACACAAATACCGAACCCACATTATCCATAGAAAAATCCAAGTATCTGAATCAAATGGATGAAGCGTTTGGAAATATTTGCAGTCTCATTTCTTCTAAACTCCTCTTTCACATATCCTCATGTAAAACCCCTAATGAAGCATAGAACACCATGGAAGGGATTTTTGGAAAATAGGACAATATGAGGGGACACATGCTCAAGGTGGAATTCCTCATTTTGGATATAAAAACCTTCGACAATATCCAATATTTCTTTACCAAATATAAGGATTTGTTGTCACAACTCAAGGATTGCGGGGTTGATAAATCTAAGGAGGAGAAACAAATGGTTCTCACCATTCTCTCCAAACTTGTTCTAGAATAATCAGTGTTTGTATCCACATTTCATTCAGTTAGGCTCACCTCTGGAGCCACCTGGAAGATTCCCTCTCTTGAGGTCTTTATTGAATGTCTGACACAAGAGTAGAACAAGCTTATCAACATGGGAAAAATCAAAGGCCCAAAGGTGCATGCACTTATTGTGCATGATGGTAGTGGTCATCAAAATCGTAAATATAAAAACAAAGACAAAAGGAAATTACATGAAAATCCAAATAAGGAAGGGTACTTAAAACCCTTCAACGATGCGTCCATATCCAAAGGTGGAAAGGGAAGAAAAGGGGATAAATGCACTTACTTCCATAAAGGATTCCATCCAGAATATGCATGTATGTAGAAATAGATAGATCAAATGGCCCAAATTCTTCAACAAAAAAACCTTGGAGATCACATCCCCGAGGGTTCTAATAAGAAGAAGCCAGAAGATCAAAATACAAAGAAAGGAAATTCTAGCAATGCTTTGATTGCCATCAAGTCCTCTCCTAATGCTTGGATCGTAGATTCAGGTGCATCACACCATATGGAAGCCACAAAATATGTCTATTCTTCATTGGATGCATGCAAAGGTCCTCCTATTTTGATGGGGGACAACTCTTCAGTCAAGGTCACCGGTAAAGGAAGAATTGAACTCACAAACAAAAGCTTCGAGAATGTGCTACACATTCCCAAACTTTCCGTCAATATTCTCTCCGTGTATCAGATGACAAACTATGGCACCGAAAAAAGAGTCATATTCACACCTAATGAAGTGGATATATATGATATGCAAACCAATTCCAGGGTTTCTACCTATGAGGTAAATCATCAATCCAGACTCTACACATATTCTGAATTTATTGAACTAGATTCTGCATTACTTCTTACCCATGTTGATGAAAGAAGTAGGATATGGCATTAAAGGTTCAAACATTTAAATTTAAAATATATGCAACAATTTAGAAAGAATGGAATGGTTGATGGTCTATATGACATCCACTTCTCCAAAAGAATTTGTGAGGGATGTGTTCTTGGAAAAAACCCTCAAGCTAAATTCGACAAAGGAAAGACTCAGAAGGCCTCCTTTCCTTTAGATCTGATCCATAGTGATCTAAGGGGCCATTTTATGCATCCATAAATCAATAAACCAAAGTACATGCCCATTTTTTTTTATTATTTCTCACGCTTCACATCGAATTTCTTTCTGAGGAAAAAATTAGAAGTCTTTCAGCACCTCAAGGATTTCAAAGCCCTTGTTGAAACAAAGTTAGGAAAGAAGATCAAATCCATCTGAACAGATAATGGGAGGGGATTATGTCAACCATGAGATACAAAATATTTTTCTTGAGGTTGAGATTCAGTTGCAGCACACGGTTCCCTATACTCTGCAACAAAACAGAGTTGTTGAGTGGAAAAATAGATCTCTGAAAGAGATGGCATCTTGCATGCTACATGCAAAGTCACTTACACAAATATTATGGGCTGAAGAACTTAATTGTGAAACCTACATCCAAAATAGATCTCCCCATAGATATTTCAAGGCTAAGACCCCCTACAAGGCTTGGAGCGGCCTCAAATCGAAAGTGACCCACTTCCGTATTTTCAGTTCATGTGCATGGGCCATGATTCCCTATGAAAAGAGGAAGGCACTTGATCCACATAGAACATAGTATATCTTTGTTGGATACCTCGATGGTGTGAATGGATATAAAATCATTGATCTTTCCTTAAACCGGCCCATCATTGAGCGTAGTGTCCAATTCGAGGAAAGTGTGTCACATGTACCTCAACAACCACATGAAGAAACTTTTGTTCTTCCACCTGTCAGAGATGATGAGCATGCACATTCCAACTCTTATTCATATGAGAGTTTTGATTCAGAGGATTCATATGATCTAGATATAGATTTAGTACAGTCATATGAAGAATCAATGCATGCAGATGCAGAGCTAGAGCCGAGGCCTAAGTAAGCCAAGACTACTCTTCAAGATGAAAGAGATCTTGTTGGGGATCTATATGATACTAGGAGGACTCGATATGATTTTGAGGAGCCTCCTCTCGCACTCACTGCCACTGACCCGATGCCACCCAAGAATATTTTCTTGGTTCAGTCTTCAGATCCATAGTCCTATGGAGAGGCTACTAGAAATCCCTTTTTGGAATCCACCATGCAAGAGGAGTGCAACTCCCTCCTCGAGAACCAGACTTGGGAACCAGAGTAGTTCCCCTTTCTGTAGGAAGGAAACTTGTCAGGTGAAGATGGGTCTACGGGACCAAGAGCATAGAGAATGTATAGGTTACTAGATACAAAGCCATGCTATTTTCTGAAGGCTTTCAATAGATGCATGGTATTGACTATGATGAGACATTCACTCTAGTAGCGAAGATGGATTCCATATGTTTGGCACTTTCCATTATGGAAGCCAAAGGATGGGAATTCCATTAGATGGACGTGAATAATTCATTTCTTCATGAAGATCTCTTTGATGAGATCTAAATGGAGTAGCCCCAAGGATTTATGAAGGATTCATCTTTGGTATATTGATTGAAGAAGTGTCTTTATGGCCTCAATTAGGCTCCGAGGGCATGGTGTGCTAAGATGGACTCCTACCTACTGTCATAGAAATTTTTACGTTGTAAGTTAGACCCGAATGTTTACATGCTCAGGACAACTAATTCACTTCTACTCCTAGTTTTGTATGTTGATGATTTGGTGATCACCGATTGCTTGAATTCAATGATTTCTGCAGTCAAGAGGATTTTTCATGACAGGTTCTTGATGATGGACATGGGTCCACTACATTTATTCCTTAGACTTGAGATCATTTAGGATGTATCAGGAATCAAACGGTCTCATGACAAGTATGCATGAGATCTCCTTGAGAGATTTCACATGAAAGACTTCAAGTCTTTCCCAAATTCTTTCCTATCAGGAGTCAGACTTGAGGATGGATGGGACACTCCACTGGTTGAGAACACACTGTACACACAACTAGTGGGGAGATTTTTGTATCTCACACACTCCAGACCTGACCTCTCTTATGCAGTTGGAGTAGTCTCCAGGTTCATACAGGAGCTGCATGATCTACATTGGAAGGCTGCAAAGCGTATCCTTTGATATGTACAGGGAACCATCACCTTTGGGATTCACTATGCAACAAAATCTACATTGGGCTTCATCGGGTTCACTGATTCTAACTAGGTTGGCGATAGATTTGATCGAATTCTACATATGGTTACTCACTCAGTCTTGGTTCTGGGCCTATATGTTTGTTGAGTAAGAAGCAGGTTGCTATTTATTTATCTTCAATTGAAGCAGAGTACAAAGGGGTAGCTAACATAACCATTCATGCTATGTGGCTACACCATTTTCTTACTAATTTGGGAATTTATTTTCATCGGTCGATCGTCATTTGGTGTGACAACTAGAGCACTCTGAAGTTATGCAGAGATCCAGTTCAGAGGCAACGGATGAAGCACATCGATATCCACATGAACTACATCTGGTACTTAGTACACGAGGGGATCATTGACCTGCAGTTTTGTTCTTCACCAGAACAGATTGCAGACATCTTCACCAAGACCTTCATTGAGCAGAAGTTCCATTCTCTATGTAGTCGTCTTGGAGTGAAGGACATAGTTTACTAGAAACTGTCATTTCTTCTTTTTACATACATTGTACTTTTAAGGGGGGATTTCCCATGAGTTTTTCCCTCTTTCCTCATTTATTTCAGTGTATCGTTTGTATTTAGGTACCTAACATGGCCTCACTGTCGAGACCCATTCTTTGTTTTCACCATAGTGATGTTCAGGGGGGTGTTGGATATACTTCACACATACCTAGGATTTATTTTTCCTAAGGTTTTCCCTATGTTTATTAATCATTATTCAGTATCCTATAGTTTAGGGAGAATATTCCTCTAGGCGAATATTCTAGTTCACACTTCAGTTTGATCAGTTGAGTGGAGTCTAGATGACACATTGGGATCATCACCACCTAATTCTCATTGTCCTTGGAATAATCACCATACTAACGCATTATTCATGATTCCCTAATCTCCTCCTCACTTCACTCTGTTTCAGTTAGTTAATTGAAGACTGAGAGACTAGTTAACTCAGACTAGGTGGCAGTTAACTCCCGTAACTTCCTAAGAGACTAGACTAGGCTGAAGTTTACACCTGCAACTGTTGGTGTTTGTCCAGATCACTCTAGACCACCGATATGGTTCATTAGATTCTCATCCAGTGTGCATTAGTTGAGTTATACAGAGTATATCATGTGTAAATTATCATTCATTCATTTGGTTAATGATAATTCTTCCATTCTTTCTTTCCTGCTTCATTTTTCTCATATTTTCTTTGCAAACTGTGTATGTCATTTGCTAGCTAGATATATTATGTGCAGGTTCTACACATTTACACAACATGTATATCCATTCCTACACTTCTTGCACTATTGCAAAACCTGCCACTAAGAAAAAAAGCTTGTACACTCCTCTACCTACTCCTGACATGCCCTGGGAATCCATATTAAGGTAATACATGTCGAGCCTTATGTCCACCAAGTGGGGAAATGACTGTGTTTTTTTTGTTATTGATCACTTTTCCAATATGGCGATTTTGGTCGCCTCTAAGAAGAGCATCGCAGTGGAGGCCACTACCAATCTCTTCTTTGAATGAGTGTGGGTACACTTTGGGATCTCTCAAACCATTATCTCATATCAGGACAATCGATTCCTTATCACATTCTATTCGAGTCTCTGGTCATTGTTGGACATCAAGCTCACCAATTCCACTTCCTTCTAGCCCCAGACGGATGGCCAAACCGAGGTCGTCAATCAACTGATCGTGCACATCTTGTGCATGTACATAGCTCAACCATCCACAACCTCTTTCAGGTGGGGTTGGGATTTCAACCAGTGGGTCCCATGGATGTTGCACTACCCCTTACGACCACCCAAGAAGACTCATCACATGCTCCAACTGGACTTGACAAAGCCACCCAGTTCATTGAGTGGATCCAACACATCCACCAATAGGTTCATGATATTTTACAAAGTTCAAATTCCAAGTATAAGTAGTGCCATGATCAACACTGTGTGCCACACCAATTTTAGGTGGGAGACAAAGTTTGGTTGCACTTACAGAAAGAATTCCTTACAAGGCCTCATCATAAGCTTCGTGCACTCCGTTATGGACCCTACACACTCACCAAGGCTATGGGTGACAATTCTTTTGATCTCAACCTTCCCCCCTTCCTTGGATTTCACCCATTGTTCAATGTGGACCTCCTTCGGCCTTATTTTCCACCATTATTGAATACCTCAGAGGTAGAAAAACAATTGACACTAACAAAGCTCAACCCTGACTACATGGAACATGAATCCACTGATTAGATCATGGACACACAAGTCAAGAGAACTTTCCAACAAAGGATCCAACTTTATCAGGTTGTCAAAGCAGGGCAACTCCTGCACCAAGGCAAGTGGCTCACCTGGGGCCAAATTCAGCAAAAACTTCCTCATCTGATGGGGAAGTCAATGTAATGGAGACCATTTCTTCCTAAGGGGGGAGGATTGATCTAGGAGGATCTCTATGGCCACCCACCTTTTCCAATTGGATCAAAACAATTTTTTTGGCAACTTACTATTTTTAATAGTTTTCGGTTCCTGAAGTTCTGGGGCCATTTTGAGGGCCTAAATGATGATTATTTTGCAATTAGGAACCTCAGTGATAGCCATAGGCTCTAATCAAGTCCCCTAAATGATTATCCTCATCAATACCTTTCCAACGATCTATCATGCATCCTAAATGGAGATCGTATGCAAATGTTATGACCTCAGGAAGTTGATGTACTAACTTACCCCAACAGGGCCCACATGACTTTTGGTGCTTTATCTCCTAGGGTTAGGTTTTTGAATGTATAGGTTTTTGGAAATCATATTTATTCTAAAAAGGCCTTCAGAGCCTCATTGTACTCATCGTCTTGTGAATGAGCGTAGTTGTCACATCTCCTCTCAGAGATAAGCTGCCACCATTCTAGCAAGATTATTTTCAATCTGCATTTTATAGTTTTTAACATATTTCTTATTTAATAGAAGTGAAGTTTTACTGTATTTCTGTTATTGTTCATTGTGTCTCTATGTTAATATTATAAATATGTGGTTTCATTTCGTTCCTCTCATAAATCTGTATAAGTTTAATCCGATATCATCATTCCATATGTTGTGAAGGGTCATTATCAAATCTGAAGAGGGGGTGCATAACCAAAGGCCAAACATTGTGACTCTTACTCATATTTTAATAATAAAATCTCCATTATATAAGTTAAGATATAAGTGTACCCTGTAAATTATATATAAAAAGGGGATCTATTATAATAACCTCAAATTTTTTTATTTTAATTTTATTAATAAAGACCACATAAGGTATTAGGTTATAAAAAATGTACTTTTTAAAAGAATCAAAATAATTAAAAGTCTCTAAGTTATAAAAAGTATTATCTTTTAAACAAAAGTTCTTGACGAAAATAAAAATGGATTTTAAGGAAGGAATATTTTCTGGCAAAAATCATCAAGCTGAATGCATCAGATTATTGATATTTAGAGGAAATATTCAAGAAAAAGAAATTAACATCCACATTTGTCTAGATAAGAATAAAAATCACATCAGTGTCGATTTGGCAAATCAATTAATAATTCCAAAAACAAGTGTAATCGAAACAAAAGGCCTTTTTGGCAATAAATATGAAATCAAGGACTTACAGTTGACACTTGAAGATTATAAACTCGTATCGAGATTCAAGGTTACAACTATATATCAAAAAGATATTGATATAATTCTCGATTCAAATTGGTTAGAGACGTTGGGTAGCTTAATATTAAACTTCGAGAAAACATTTTTTATTTTTTCCTACAATAAAAAAAAATAGCATTACATGACGTCTCAATGAAGTTTGATTCAGTATCTACAACAAAATATCTTGATCATATCTCAAAAATGTTACTTCAAGATAATCAACAGTCAATACTTGAGATCCAAAAATATTTTGACAAAATTATTATAGATAAAGACACATATAAAGAGTGATAAGAAGAGGCTACAAGAAAATTTAGAGAAAATTATCAATAAGGAATCAATGGTTGATAAAGAGACAATGACTAAACCTATGGAACTAGAGAAGTATTCAAATGACAAAAAACCAATTTTGGATAAAGGAATTAATACAGACCCAATGAACCTTACAACTCAAAAGGACACAAATCTAGCCGATGTAAATAGGTCTTCACATGTCAAAGTAGAAACAAGCTAGGGAAATGAAGAAGACTCAATTCCAAAAGTTAATCAAGAAAAAACTACAAGTATACAAAGTAAATATCAAGTTGCAAGGACGCCTTATAGACATCCTAATCACAAAAGTCGATAATTCAACCAATCAATGTATCAACAGAAACAAATGATTGATAAGTCAAAAACTATTACTTCCACTACAAATGATGTTCAAAGTAGAAGCTATCATGGGAGTCTAAATACATCAATTTTTCTACAAGAACCCTATAAATTCCCAGTTCTGCAGAAGATCGAATTAGGGTGGGTAGACTCCTTTACAATTCGATAGTTTTGCTCAACGCTTAGAAGATGCTATCATTTTAGGTCTTCAACGATCACTAATTTAGGAATAAATAATCATGAGACAATATTACAAGCCAGAGAATGAGAGAAGTCTTCCATAAGTATGATTTGAGGACAAAGCATCTTTAAGGGTAAGATAATGTTATGAACACACACACACACATATAAATATATAAAATAAATAATGATCAATAATAATAATTAATACTCAATAACTAATATGTTATGAAGAGACACCTTCTTGGTGAAAGGTTAGGTCTCTTCACGAAAGGACACCACTGCGTGGGTATATATGTAGGCCCTCATTCTCACTGTAATCTCATCATTATCAATCAATATTTTATACATTCTTTTATATTTATAGTCCTACATGTATTATTGTGTTATATTCCAAGTATTTTGGATATTTCTTGTATGAACATGATATGTTCATACATGAAGAAGAAGCTACATGGAAAGACATGATTGCATATAATTTAGTTAAAAAATAAAATATGAACACTCATGACATGAATCCTCCCTCGCCCATTGATAATTTGGAATTATTTAATGCTAATTGAAATTGTTGAGCTGTTATAAATTCTCCTAGTCCAGTCGACATAGAGAAATGGTGTTTTCCTACTGCTAATGGATTTGTTATTGAAACTTCTTCTTCTAATAATTCTTGTGATCTTCTCCTCTCTTCTAACTATGGATATATTTTGGAAGATATTCTGAATTCTCATATTGTGTAGGAGAAAGAAAATACCGACCATCTTTTCACTTCAGAAGAAGAAGCAAACATACAAGACATACCACTTTTATCAGAACAATCCACTTTTTGCTTGGAAGAGGAAAACCATGTTGAGGAAGAACGTGTTGATTTTGAAACCAATCCCAGTGTGGATCCTACCAATTCACAATTAGTCACTAATATGCTCGAGGAAGAGGAAGTACCATTCATGGAGTCACCTTTTGAAAATGTTTCTTTTTCAACAAAATCTTTTAATTCTCTTAATTCTTTCATTTATTATTGTTTGTATCCTAATCTCTTTAATGGTTTGATCTTGCAGGAATCCACCCATTGTCCTATTCAAATAAACTTAATAGGTCTGACCCCTTTTGAGGTACTTGATGGTGGTGGTGTGAATATGGTAGATAAAGAGGATAAGGCCTCTTCTCATGAAATTATTAAAACCATACCTTACCAACCTTTTTCACGGGATGAAGGGAATGTTGTAGAAAATGTATACCATACCATGTCTTCTTATTTCTCATCTTCATTTTTTATTAGCAGATAATATTCTTTTTCAAGTAGCTTTTTACTTGATATTGTTGATAATAGTGGATCTCACCATTGTCTTGAGGATATATCTTATACCATGGTTGGTCCTAGCCCATGTATATCATTTGATATCACTAGTCTATCTCAAGTTAATGGTTGCTTGAAGTATGAACTCTGGGAGGCTTTCCAAGATGATGAGGCACTTTAGTCTACGTCGATGGTTATGTTAGGACCTTGTTCTCTTGGTTTGTCCTCTGTAGTTAACAAGTATATTAACATAAATATTCTCTTACCAAATACACCTCACACAGATTCTATCCATGGTTCTTATTCAATATGCTACCTTCCGTTGAACCCCCTCCATCCCTTCTATGTTAGTCATGGTGAATTTAATGATATAATTTAATCACGATCAGAGGGATATTATTCATATAATGTTCCCATGAATTCTAAATTTTACTTATTTAATATGGTGAATAGAGTTTTTAGTGTTTTAATTCTTCTTACTTTTACTCTATTTTCATTTCAAGATCTGTCACTAATATTTTGTCACGAACATGTGTTTGCAGGATTGAGATTAGATGGATGATCAACCATTGTAGCATAGAATAGGAGTAGGATAGAATAGGATAATATGTTTCCTTTGCAAAAGTTAGATTTTCTTCCTAGTTTTTAATTAGTTTCATGTTTTCCTTTTCCTTTTTATTTACTGTTGGCTGAACAATGCATGAAATTCACAACATAGGGGGGAAAGAAAAAGAAGGATTGCATGCTATTTTTTCTTCCTTGAATGGATTTTTGGGTCAAGAACCATTTTTATATGGGAAAATTTTCTTTCATTTCATTCTCAAAATTTTCTCTGTTGGGTAATTTTCATATCACTGATTTTATGCATATGATTTTTCAAGCATCGGGTCATCTTACAAGTGGATATTTTATAAAGGATACTATTAAGTCCCTCTTGTAGTAAAAATGGACACTCAAACTTATCCCATATTCATAATACACATGTTTTTTATTGGAAAAGTTTGCTTGATTGAGATTCTTTTAAATTCTGATCTTGCTCGCCCATACATAATGCATGGAAGTTTTGAGTATTAGTTTTCTACCCATCTGAAATCCAAACCAGTCCAACAACTTGTGATGTCTTTAGATGATTATTTTATCATGGTATTGGAGTTATTCAAATGGTTTATTTCCCATTGACTCTTTTATTCTATCACTTTCAACTGACACAGTGTCTTTTATAAACTTTTCTTAGCATATTGAGCTTAGTTGATTTTTTGTTTCTCTTGGGTTAGTTTATTTCAACACCCTTAGTTTTGATTTTGGATTTTGGCTCTCCATATCTCATGCTCTATTCAATTGGAGTTTTAAGGGTGAGTTTTCCTTTTATCTTGTAGATTTCTTGATCCAAGTTTCCTCAAATACACAACAACAAGAGACATTCTTTTACATTGTCTAGAAACATGTTTTGACATTGTGGACAACGCTATTATTTAAATCCTTTTGATGATATATTTTTCAAAAAGATTCTTTGGGATCAAGTATTTTATTCCCCAACTCACTAATCGAATAAAGAATCAATCTTATCACTGTTTATTAATTGGGTTGGTTGTCATTGATGTCGACCCTTGAAGAAAGTCCGGTAGCGAAATTCCGGTAGAATAATGATTTGGGCAATGGACCCAAGTTTGTTTGATAGATAATGGTATGAGTTTTGATATATTTGTAGGTAATACTATTATATATGTATAGTACATGTCATGCCATTTATGTTGGTATGTGGAACGTCACATAACTCCTCACAGTTAGAGAGTTATTTTCATGTGAAGTTGGAGAGCCTTCATGAGTCATCTAGAAGCCCCAAAAGGTCAAAGTAGCCAAAGTGGTTGCAAAGAAGAAATTATTTAAATAATAAAGTGAAGTGATGAGTGTACTATAATTCAAAGTGGACACAAAATAAATTATTTAAATAATAAAATTAATGGAGAAATTACTAAGTGGACAAGTGGTTAGAAGTGGGTTAGCCCTAAGATAAGGAAAGTGGGTTAAGATGGTTAGAAGGTAATTTAAATAATAAAGTGAAGTGATGAGTGCACTATAATTCAAAGTGGATACAAAACAATTATTTAAATAATAAATTTAATGGAGAAATTACTAAGTGGACAAGTGGTTAGAAGTGGGTTAGCCCTAAAACAAGGAAAGTGGGTTAAGATGGTTAGAAGGTAACCCCTTGAGGAAACTACATGAAAGTATAAATAAGGGGCAAGGGAATCTCATTTTTAATCAGACTTAAGCATATTGAATATATAAAAGTGAATGAGGTAACCAAAGGATATCTAAGTCGAATTTCAGAGGGAAGATGAATTAAAGAAGGCCGAAATTCAAGGGAGGATAAATTCTTTTGATGATGTTTTCTATCGTATGTTATTTACAGGTCATCTCACCATTTTCGCAATATTGTTTTTTCTAGAATGATTCAGATTGTGAAATTTGGATTCCATAGAGGAAACATATCCAAGTAATTGTGATACAAATTTCATCTTGTGGGTTATTGTATTTTTGGCATTACACTCCATGGAAAATAGGGTTTGTGGCTAATCCTGAAACTAGTCTAAAACATGTGTTTCAGGTAAAAACGTCATAACTTCTTCATAACAGATCCAAATTCTGTAATACAAAATGTATTGGTTAGAGTACAATTTGTAGTATTATGTGTACAATTTTTAGATCCATACAACAAATATTCCGTGTGAGGCACACTTTACAAGTTCACTCTCTAGAATACGCCATAATTCAATAAGGTATGCCATTTTTGCTATAACTCCTTTTCTGAGAGGATCGAAGTAGTGAAACCTGGAAGAATTGCATAAAAGACACTGAAGAACATTGCGTTGATTAAGGTTGGTTGTCATTGATGTCAACCCTTGAAAAAATCCCCGCAGCACAAAGGTTTGGGTAATGGACCCAGGATTGTTTGATGTAAGATGACTCATTATTGTCTTGTCATGGTTGATAAGAAGTAAATATGGATGAAATCCAAAGTGGTCCTCTTATGGTGAAAGCCCTCATGGGAAGATGTTTTGCGGAGTAAGAGAACCCATGATTAATTGTGGAATAATGAGAAGAAGGACAATGATTTTTTTAGGTAAACTATCCTATATGGATAGTGTTTGTCATTCCATTTCCAGTGGTATGTGCAATGTCACATAACTCCTAATGGTTAGAGAGTTATGGCCATGAGAAGTTAGAGACCATAGGTTTGGGTAATGGACCCAAGTTTGTTTGATGGATAAAAGTATGAGTTATGATATACTTTCAGATAATACT
>JZKD02S2369673.1:930315-951257 GCA_000966675.3 Picea glauca
ATCAAACCAAACCATTTACATCAATGACATATGATCCAACAATCTCCCAAGTAATCAAACCATTGGCATCAATGACAAACCATTGGCATCAATGACAACATGATCCAACATATTACAGGTTGTTTGGAGATACTATTGTGATAGATTATTTGTATAGGTTTGATGCATGGTTGATGCATTTGTTTATGGTACATGTTGAGTTACGGGTTGATGTATGGTACATGTTGGAATAGGTTATTGGTACAGGTTGTTACAGGTTGATTACATGTTTATTGGTTCAGGTTTACATTAGTATATCTCATAGTGATAGTGTGACAGTGGTTCCATCATTCTTTTGCATCAGGGAGGTTGGACGGGGAAAGGAAAGGTGGTTGTAGCCATCTTTCGGTTATAGTCGGAGAACATAGGGGGTTGTAGCCTCCTTCTGGTTGTAGCCATAGAATTAGGGAGTTAAATCTCCCCTCGGGTTGTATCTTGAGAAACTAGGGGGTTGTAGCCTCCTTATGGTTGTAGCCAAAGAATTGGGGAGTTGGAGATTCCCTCAGGTTGTATCCTGAGAAACTAGGGGGTTGGAGCCTCCTTCCAGTTGCAACTGGGAAACAAAGGAAGTTTATGCTTCCAATGAATGCAATTCTTAAAACCATATAAGAAAAATCATTCTGTTCTTTTCTCCCGCTTTGGGTTTCCACGTAAAAACACTGGTGTACTGTGTATGTGCATGATTTATCATTTATTCATTGTTTATTTACTCTGCAAATATTGGATGATAATGATACATTGATATAACACTTTCATTTTGTGGTTAAAAAATATTAAATTGCTCTATTACTGATTCACCCCCCTCTTAGTACTCTAATAATTGGTATCAGAGCCAGTTCCTTCAGGAAACAGTTTAACCACTAGAAGGAGATCATGGATTATTCTCAGAATGGAGTACCATTGTTCAATGGTCATAATGTTTTAAAGTATGAGATGTGGAGTGGAAGGAAAAAAGTATTTTTACAGGCACATGGGTATTATATTTGGCTATCATTCATTATAGGATATGATATTTCAAAAAGGGAAAAGACTACAACGAAGAAGGAATTGAAGAATAATAACAAAATAGCAATGGATTTCATCTGGGAAGGATTACCTAATTCGGTAAGAGAAAAGGTTGGTAAATGTTCATCATCCAAAGAACTTAGGGATAAGTTACATGACATATATTCTTCACCCATTGCAGATTCAGAAAATGGCAAACAATATGCAGATACATATCAAGACGAATTATGTTCACCATGTCAAATAGATTCAGAAGATGAAGAGTACATAATCACCAGAGGTATGTTGTTTTTCTTTTTTGAAAAACATGGACATCTTGAAATAGAATGCCATGAAGGAAATGAGATAGAAAAATTAATTGAAAATCAAGACAATTATGAAGTAGATTTGATTAGTGCTTTAGATGAACTAAGAGAAGAAAACAAGTCACTCAAGAAATAATTGATGAAAAAAAAGGAAAGTGTTTACATTTTTTAAGAATCCTAACAGGTCATCGAGAACTTAATAACTCAGCTAGAAGAAGCTAGAAAGATCGAAGAAAATCTTGAATATCAAAAGTAGTATTTGGAAGCCAACATAGCAGCACAGAAGGAAGAAGCAGAAATAAGAGAGAAGATATTGACAGTTCATTTTAAGGAAAGAACTAACGATCTAAGCCAGCTTGAGGAAAAGTTTGGTCAAGAAGAGAAAGGACTTGAAGAAGAAATAATCACATTAAAATTTTAGTTTGAAGAAGCGAAAAGAACAGAATAAGTCATGAAGTCTTAGATAATGAAGAAAAAAGAAGAGGTTGAGAAGCTTGAAGAAGAAGTTGTCACATTGAGAAGTAAAATAGTCAAGATCAACAAGAACGTTGAAGAGACAGATACATCCACATCAGTTATAGAGAATGAAGAGAAGCACTCTAGGTTTTTAGAAAAGAAGAATGAAGAAAATATAAAGAGTTATGCAGAAGTACTCAAAGGAAAGAATCATGGTAAACCAGAATATAAGAAAACTATTGAATATACATCTTCAAGAAGACCATCCATGTTCAAGACACAAAGAAGCTTCAATCATGATCATGATCAGTCAAGGAAGAAATTTAGAAGGACTACACCACAAAGAATATCATCCACTCCCAGGTATGCAAAAATTTTTTATGGTCATTTTTTTATTGTACTAATTTTGGACATAAGGTTGCAGATTGCAAGGATTATAAAAGAAATGTTCAAGCAAGAAATGTCTATGTGGCCCCACGTGACATTGAATGTACAAATGTTATAAATATGGATACATAGATACTGATTGTAGAAGCATGATTGATATTTCCATGAAAGATAACACTGTTATTACATATAAGAAAGTATGGATAAGAAAACATGAAGAACATGTGAACAAATACCAGGTCTTAGAGATCGCAAGATTGGCAATAAAATGAAATGAAAAAAATTCTAGAAAGAAAATGGAAGATGTCAGATACATAAAGGTTTGGAAAATAACTGAAAGAAAAGAAGGACAGGTAAATAAGGAATGAGTTCAAGAGATTGTACTCTCGGGAATTGTAGTGAAAGATGAATCCACAGACAAAAAGAAAGAAGTCAGAGCTTAGAGAGATGATGAATCTACCAATGAAGATGATGATGAATACACTTCAAAGTAGGAATTTTTCTAATCCATCCGGGTTATCTACTCCCATATAATATGAATAATAGACAAGGGGAGTCTATGCGATAGTTGAGATAGACCAGAGAACCATCCTTTGAGCAGCTTGCAAAATTTGAGTAGACAGATTCAATGTATTCAGTTAGCAGAAGTACAATATGATAGAGTAATCAGTTGTAGTAGTACTTCATGATAGTACAATGACATATGAGTCAAAATTATGGGTAGTTGTGTAGTAGAGTATTGAATAGTATGGACATATATGGACGTGAAATCAACTTTTCTAAATGGGGAACTTGAAGAAGAAGTCTACATTGAACAACTGGTTCCTAGAGCATGGTACTCTAGTCTAGATAAATATCTATAGCAGACAGGGTTCAAAAAATGAAGTACAGACAACAACCTCTACATCAAGGTGACTCAAGATGGTATTTTATTAATTGAAGTTTATATTGATGATATTATTTTTGGAAGTAGTGATGACAAGTTAAGCCAGAAATTTTCAAAGGATATGCATAATGAATTTGAAATGTCATTAATTGGAGAACTATCCTTCTTTCTGGGTCTTCATATACGTCAAAGTAGCCAAGGAATTTTTATTTCTCAAACTAAGTATATCATAGAAATGCTAAAGAGGTTTGGAATGGAAGATTACAAACCAGTTACCACTCCTATGCAAACTAGTTGCAAGTTGAGAAAAAATGATGATTCAAAGTCTATAGACCAGAGGAAATACATGTCAATGATCGGTATCATACTATATGTGACAACATATAGACCAGATGTAATGCAGGCAGTTGGAAAAGTGGCACAATTTCAAGAAACACCAAAGGAATCACATGTATTAGCAGTGAAGAGGATTTTCAGATATCTCAAAGGAACATAAGAGTTTGTATTATGGTATCCAAAAGGAAAGGATCTATCAATTATTTCCTACACATATGCATATTGGGCAGGTTGCATTGATGATCGACGAAGCATTAGTGGAGCAATGTTTTACTTGGGTGAGTGTTTAGTATCTTGGATAAACAAGAAACAATCATCAATATCTTTATCTACAACCGAAGCAAAGTATATTGCAACAATGGGATGTTGTACTTAGGTTCTATGGATGAAACACAATTTGACAGATATACAGGTTGATTATGATGATCCCATTCCAATCTATTATGATAATACTAGTGCCATCAATATCTCAAAGAACCTGGTGATGCACATTCCAATAAAGTATCACTTTCTACGAGAACATGTTGCAGAGAAGAACATCATAGTTGAATATGTGGGAACAAAATAACAAGTGGTAGACATATTTACAAAACCGCTTCCAAGGGAATCCTTTGAGTATTTTCACCAGAGACTCGGAGTAATTTCTACTCCAAAATGAATGCTTTTGAATGCTTATTTTATATGTCTTAGATTTACACAAGGAAGCACCATAAAGAGGACAATTCAGGTTGGGGGATCCATTTCAGGAAGATTTTAGTTAGGGGGAGCAGCCCCAGATGGAAAGATACCTTTTCCATTGATGACAAAGGGGGAGAGATTTATCAAATACAGAGTGCATATGCATGGTTCCAAGGGGAGCAATGGTCACAAGGGGAGCATGAGTGACATGAATTCATTATTGCATCAGAGTGTTGCCATCAATTCCAAAGGGGGATATTGTTGATTAATTGAGTTGGTTGTCATTGATTTCAACCCTTGAAGAAAGTCTGGTAGCGAATTCCAGTAGCACAATGGTTTGGGTAATGGACACAAGTTTGTTTGATGGATAATGGTATGATTTTTGATATATTTGTAGGTAAGACTATTCTATATGGATAGTACATGTCATTCCATTTTTGGTGGTATGTGGAACGTCACATAACTCCTCACGTTTAGAGATTTATGGCCATGTGAAGTTGGAGAACCCTCATGAGTCATCTAGAAGCCCCAAAAGCTAAAAGTAGTCAAAGTGGTCGCAAAGAAGAAATTATTTAAATAATAAAGGGAATTGATGAGTGTAATATAATTCAAAGTGAATACAAATTAAATTATTTAAATAATAAAGTTAATGGATAAATTACTAAGTGGACAAGTGGTTATAAGTGGGTTAGCCCTAAAATAATGAAAGTGGGTTAATATGGTTAGAAGGTAATTTAAATAATAAAGTGAAGTGATGAGTGTACTATAAGTCAAAGTAGATACAAAATAAATTATTTAAATAATAAATTTAATGGAGAAATTACTAAGTGGACAAGTTGTTAGAAGTGGGTTAGCACTAAAATAAGGAAAGTGGGTTAAGATGGTTAGAAGGTAACCCCTTAGGAAGCTACATGAAAGTATAAATAAGAGGCAAGGGTATCTCATTTTTAATCACATTTGAGAATATTGAATATCTACAAGTGAATGAGGTAACCAAAGCATATATAAGTCGAATTTCAGAGGGAAGATGAAGTAAAGAAGGCCGAAATTCAAGGGAGGATAAATTCTTTTGATGATGCTTTCTAAGGTATGTTATTTACAGGTCATCTCACCATTTTCGGAATAACTTTTTTTCTAGAATGATTCAGACCGTGAAATTAGGAGGCTAGTGAGGAAACATATCCAAGTAGATGTGATAAATATTTTCTCTTGCGGATCATTGTAGTTTTGGAGTTACACTCTGTGGAAAATAGGGTTTGTGGCTAGTCCTTAAACTAGTCTAAAACAGGTGTTTCGGGTAAAAATGTCATAAATTCTTCATAACATATCCAAATTCAGTAAGACCAAATGTATTGATTAGATTATAGTCTATAGTAGTTTTTGTACAATTTTTAGATCCATACAACAAATATTCCGTGCGGGGCACGCTCTACAATTTATCTCTCTAGAATAAGCCAAAATTCAATAAGGTGTGCCATTTTTTCTGTAAATCCTTTTCTGAGAGGATGCAAGTAGTGAAACCTGGAGGAATTGCATAAAAGACACTAAAGAATATTGTGTACTATTTTTAGATATTTATTCATTACAGGTACATAGTTATGATTATTTCAAGTTAGGATTGTTGACTAATCCAAAATTAGTCATGTGAGACTAAAGTAAAGTTTGATGAAAATGCTAGTCTCTTGTTCTTATAGTTAAGGGAGGTTTGCAGGTATGTGATCATATACACCAGGTCTATTACAGACTTACAAATCAGATTTGGATGATGAAATTGATGATGTCTTTTGGTTGAGGTACATGTTGGGTACATGGTTGAGACAAGTAGTTGATGAGTTAGCACATACATGAGGTGTATATTTGATGATGTTGGTACACATTGATGAGTCCTAGTTTATGTGTATTTGATGCATTAATGGTACATATTTGGTGCATGGTTGATGCACTCATTTATGGTATAGGTTGAGGTACAGGTTACTGCATGGTTGATTCACTTGTTTATGTTACAGGTTGTTTGGATAGGTTATTGTGACAGGTTATTTGTACAGGTTTGATGCATGGTTGATGCATTTTTTATGGTATAGGTTGAGGTACATGTTGATGTATGGTACATGTTGGCATAGGTTATCGGTACAGTTTGTTACAGGTTGATTATAGGTTGATTATAGGTTGATTAGTATAGGTTTACAACAGTATATCTCACAGTGATAGTGTGACAGTGGTTCCATCATTCGTTTACGCCAGGGAGGTTGTATGGGGAAAGGAAAGGTGGTTGTAGCCACCTTTCGGTTGTAGACAGAGAACATAGGGGGTTGTAGCCTCCTTCTGGTTGTATCTAGAGAATTGGAGAGTTGGAGCTTTCCTCAGGTTGTAGCTTGATAAAATTGGGGGTTGTAGCCTCCTTCTGGTTGTATTGAGAGAATTGGGGAGTTGGTATCAGTTGGAACTTCCCTCAGGTTGTAGCCTGAGAAACTAGAGGTTTGGATCCTCCTTTTAGTTGCATATATAAAACAAAGGAAGTTGGTGCTTCCAATGAATGTAATTCTTAAAGACATATAAGGAAAAACATTATGTGGTTTTATCCTGCTTTAGGTTTCCACATAAAAAAACCGGTATATTGTGTATGTGTATGATTGCTCATTTGTTCATTGTTTATTTACTCTGCAACTATTGTATGATAATTATACATTGATATAACATTTGCATTTTGTGGTTAAAAAGGATTAAATTTCTCTATTACTGATTTGCTCCTCCTCTCAGTACTCCAACGATCACTATCAATCATGAATATTTCAAAACTTATATTTTCTCAAAGAGCATCATTCTGTCTTCTGGATTTGATAATTTTAAGTCACTCATTTTGGTTACATTCTTGGTTAATCTAATTTTTATTATGGATGAGTAATACACACTTATCTCAATGATGAAGCCATTCAAATGCTTGAGAGTTGTAAATACCTCGATGGTAAATCATAATGCAACTTCTAAGGATTTTAGTTTCAAGTTTTCAACATCTATTTTGACCTCGACCATAATACTAAGTTTCAAGATGTGAATTTCTTGTGGGATGTAACTCATCAATATATTGGCTCCCACACTCTTCAACACTCCCCTAACCAAAACTCCGTTTATTCATAACTTGGGAGGATAAACATGCTTGGTTTATGTTAGAACATCTTTTATTCGATCCCTCTTACTCGCTAGCTTGCTGATTTTATTTTTTGGATTATATATCTCATTATTTGAACATAATCCTATCTAGTAGAGAGATAAGCTACACACTTTTCTTTTTCATTTCATTCTCCTCTTATTCTATGAAATGTGTAAGCTCGAGAAAGTGGAATTTATAATTTGTCTACTTAGAACACTCTTGGGAACTTGAAGATATCAATTTCATGGACTTTCCCATCATGCCAAACTTTAACTCATTATAAATCAGTCGTTAGTCATTTAATTCATTTATGATTTCTAATTCTATCTTCCATTTATGATGAGGGAGTCAAGCCATCTAGGTTGGGATCTCATATTGTTTTCTCCTTACCAAAGTGTCTTAATTTCCATTATTTACATAAGGATTTCCTCTTGCCTCTCACAAGGTTGAAGATGATTATATTAATGCTTCACACCATTTTCATTAATAATAAGAGGAAACAAATACCTTGGGGCGAAATGTTAATAATTTTGAATCGTATTTTTATGACAAAGTATTGGTAATGGACATGTATCTTTTGACCATAAATGGAATTATAGTTTTGTGGTTCCATTTTTTTAAATTGATTGATTTTGATTGCAGGAAGAAGACAATGTGTCTAGGGGATCCAAATATAAAAATAATCAATGACACTAAGTCTCATGTCAAAGGGGAATATTGTGGGAAAGCACATATTGCTTATCTCTTAAGAAAAAGGATGTGATATTTGACTGAATGGAAAACAAATGAATACTTAATGACTGCATTAGAGTTATTATAAGTGTTACGATAGCCAATGTAGTTCAATTTTACATTAGATTAGAATTCTTTGCTTAGGGTTAGTTTAATTTTGGTCTTTATTTTTCTTTTTAGTTCAATTTCATTTTAATAAGTCAATCATTTAGAGGAAGAGTTTTTCCCAAACTGTCTAAGAATTGATTATACCATTCTCTCTTGTAATGCATATTGGGAAATGAATTGTGTGACCAACAACTCATGTTTTTTGTCTTTAATGAAGGCAACTTAAGGAAGTGTTAATCTAAACTAGGCTACTATGATTCCTTTGCCACATTTTTAATTAACCAAGAATGTCACCAACCCGATAGTTGATCATAAATGTAGTTTCATTCATACATTTACATGTTGATAACTGATCTAGTTGTTATTTGGAATCCTTTTAATGAATATTTTTTATGACCTCTATAATTGTGATATCCCCTCTTTGACTCATCATATTATATTGTTTGAGTCTTTGGGATTAATAATTATTTATGATGGAAAAGAGAAATTGGTGCTTGGGTGAGAAATATGAAATGTAATTTTTGTTATTGAAAAATTCATCATTTTCGAATATGCAAAGGACTTGTTCATGTCAAGAAATATTCATAGATTATGGGTTTGTGGAATGTTTTATATGAGTAAATTTGAAAATCTATTTTGACTGAGCATCCCCATTAACCCATTTTTCTAGATTCCTAGAAGATTGTTTTGTTGCATGAAATCAAAAGAAAATTGTATGTGACAATTAGATCAGTGGATTGTGTCACAAATTTTTTCACTAGATTATCAATTCACACAATCTTGTTCATTATTCATTTTTTATCTTTACCCTGAGAATTTTTCTATTGGGCTTGATGTTGAATGGTCAACCTTTCTTTCCCAATTATTTCCCTTGATTTACTTTACAAGGCTTCATTGAGAATGCTTACACTGATAATTCTCATGATCTATATTATTTTGTTGGCCTATCTTTCATGATTAATTCTTCTAGTAATGACTAACAAAGTATGCTTTTGATTTTTCTCTTAGTTAAGTGCAGTTGTTTTCGTTATTTTTATATGTACATACTTTTACTTTCCTCCTTTTCTTAATTTTTAAAACCATGAAAATGGGTTCATATGCTTATACCATCAGAGGTGAATTCTTAAATTAATCCATTTCTTTCGAGAATTTCAACAATCTTATTTTTTTTATCACAAGAAAATCTCAAATCTATTAGAACAAAAGATTGAGTAGATATTTATTTTCTTGATCACTACTCATCGTAACCTTGTAGATTGTTGGTCTTGGAATTGTTTCTTGATGGGTCTTAGTTTAATGTGAAAAGTTTATTTAATAAAGAACTTTCCCTTATCTCAAATTCTTGGACATAGAATAATAATATATTTGTGCATATCATCCATCCCCTATTGTTGCATTAGATTTATTACTTGATGCTAGGTTCTATTCTTATTTTTCATCCATTTTTCATTCTGACATGTTAGCTTTAGGATTATTTTGGCTTAGTTTTCTTTTTCATGAATTGACTTCAGTTTTAGCATTTGTTTTCTACTTGTACATATTGCTTCCCTCCTTTAATTTGAATGTTGGTATATTCCTTCAGTTGATTTGACTTCTAAGTCTATATAGAGGATTATTCTTTAAGTTTGAGTGAGGGGTTGGTCCAATTTTGGTCATATAATGAAGAAAATTTTTACAAGTCATAAGATGAATGAGATTCTCTATATGAATGAGCATTCATGAAGTTCTTAGCTATAGGTATGGAATGATAGTTGTGGTGGAACACATGTTCCCACTAAGCATACCATGATAATCCATAAGTATAGGAAATTGTTCATCTACCTTTTTCTTTGATCTCCATTCACTTCATATTAATAAAATGTCTAATACTATGATGGTTTTTGGGGAGACCCTTGGGTTAAACTAAAATGTATAACATCTACTCATCAAATCAAAGCAACTCTTGTATCACCTTGCTTCCTTCATACCCTATATGCATATGCATATCTATATATAAATCTAAAAGTGTCACCATATTTTGAAATAAAAAGGAAGTTGAAAGCACTATTAATAGTGTGGGAAGTACAAGTAAACCTATTGGGGCTATGGACACCTTCTGGTAGTAGGGCTATGATTGTATGTTACTAAGGAAACTTCGTCAGGGACATGGATGCTCGTTGGAAGCGAAGCAATGCCAAGGAAAGATAGATGAGGAACACAATTATATAGATATTTGCTTGTTATAAAAAGTGAAAACCCATGCTTGAACCAAAACCAATATAAAGTATATATTCAGTAAAATGATTTACCTCACTAATTGGCTCTTTGAAAAGGGTATGTTAGATTACAAGTACTAGAAATATCGGATTATATCTTTTAGAAATTTGGCGTCATTGTGGTACCCATGATTATTGGAAATTGTTTGTAGCTGGTTGAGATTATCTTTAAATTCAGATTTGAAGTAAAGGCCCTTGACTTCTACTCACATAGATACATGGTTCTTCAAGTGTGTCTCCATTTGTTGAGGCCAAAACAACTATGCTTTATGTTTTCTTTTACAAGCAAAAGGAAAGGGGCCCTTACTAAAATTTCATCCCTAATGCCTAATCCTCTACTTCTTGAGCCTATTGTTAATTCTTTGTCTACCTTGAGAGAGGTGGGGGTTTGAACTTGATTGATGATAGTATTTGATGGAGGTTGATTATCCCTTTTGGTCTTATGATTCCAAATGTATTCATGATGCTTCCTGACCTATGATGTTTCAATGTCATTTGTATGATGAAATTGACACATTATCTTTAAATGTTTTGTAGATTCTGAAATGCTTGATGATCCTATGTGGTTGTAGGGTTTGAAGTTCTACTGATGGTTGTCTTAAATAACTTGGTTGCTGATGATTTTTATGAATGATTAATTCAAAGTATGCATCCTATTTCTTGTATGTTATACTTAATGTCTTCATCTTTATGTTCTCATATATGATCACACTCTCTTTAGTTTCAAACTCTTAGCTTGAGTCGCAAAATCACTAATCCTTCTTTTGAGTTTGAGACTTAGCACATGCAATTTTCAGGAAACTTATCTACAAACACCCATGATTACCTTTTATAAGTTTGCTTGAAGGAAGAGAAAATAATTTTGATGGTATATTGGCAAGTCTCATTTTAATCGCATGACTGGTCTCATCTTCTTTGTGGTTGCAAGAGTAGGTTAGTAGGATCAATTTATTCACATGATTTCTTCAACATTGAGATGTATATGGGGGGAATCCCTTGATCTTATTTCTATTTCCTAGACCTCTTTCTATATGGATCTTGTCTGTAATTTGAATTCAACGATCACCATTATGGACTAAGCCTCGTCTTACTGAAGCCTCATCCAAATTTTTCTTGTTATCACCATTGCGATGATGAGGTTGGAGATTTGATCCTTGTACAAAACTTTGATCCTTACCAGGCTATCCCTCATCGAGAAGCGAGTTGCCTTGGCTTGCAGTTTCCTCGAGATCCTAAGCTCTCAAGGATATTGGATCCATTTTTCCCACAGGCCTGTCCCTGATCATCTTTAGATTGATCTTGTTGGCCCTTGGTTATGGATTAAGGAGGAAAATTAAGAATAAGGATGAGGAAAGACGAAATACTAACTGTGAGGAAGGCACAGTGATTGAGAATGGGTCGAAGTGGTCAAAGAAGTAGAAAAGAAGGAGCGAAGTAAGGAGAAATGAGTCGTTGAACAAGAAGATCAAGGAAGATAGATCAACAAGGAAGATGGATCGTGGACAACTTAGCAAGTGGAAAAAGCCACCAATGACCACTTTGGAGCACCTCATGGGAAAGAAGGAAAGACAGGTTGGTGAAGCTCAAAAAACGCGGGTCAAAGAGGACCTAGGGTTTTAGACACCTAGGGTTTCAGTATTTAGGGTTTTGAAATGTAGGTTTTGGCGTAAGGTTGTCTGAGAGTCATTGCAATGTATAAATAAATCTCTAAAGGACCAGTGAGGGTTGGCTAGAGTCTTGTTGTGATATCGAGTGATTATTGTTGTGCGAGAGAGAAGTGTTGAGTGTGAGAGCATGCTTGTATTGTAAGATCTTCAGCTGGGTGCGGAGATCAATCCTGTAGCTGGGTGCGCAGGGAGGGAGATAGAGAAGGGAGAAAGAGAGAGAGATATGCAAGCTAAGTGCGCATATAGAACTGTATGTTTTCACATAATATATCAAGAAACATAGTTTTGTGGACGTAGCCCTAGGGAGAGGGTGAACCACGTATATATTGTTGTCTTCTGTGGTTGATGTTGTGTTATTTTCTTTCTGTTGGTTTGTTATTGCATTATTGATCTAGATCTGAGATATAACTATGCGAAGTAGGTTTAAGTTGGAAAATAATATCTAGATGTTGTGTGTTATTGTTTTGGATCCACTTTACATTTCCTCTGGCTGTAGACACATGTGTCCTGCAACCCCCTATTGTTACTTCGGGTGAGACTACATTTTATCCGCATGTGTTTGCGAAAGGGCCAGTAGTTAGGGTTTGTTGGTGTGCTGTTAGAGTTGAACCCTGGGTCTGCCCCTGTGCCAACAAATGATTTTGTTTCTGGGACTGATATCTTCTTGAGGGAATGTCAAGGTGGTTTCCATTGAAGACATAGATTTAGAAGTGGATAGAGGAACAAGAAAGAGACTTCACCGAAGCTCAAAACAAGAACCCTAGCCTTAGTACAGAGGATTGGTTGGAAAGGTATATCTTTATTGATATACACGATATTTTCTTTGGGGGAATTCATAAGGAGCTATATGAGTGGTTAGCTAAATTAGAAGATACCTAGTTTGAAGTTAGATCTAGACCACCTATGGTTTGGATGTCGACGTTGATCAAGAAGTTAAAGAGAGTTGATAACGTCATGTTAAGAGCAGTGGATCACTGATTCGATAACACTATTGGAGGGTACATCACTGAGTTTTCTATTGACATAGTAGAGTCATATAGCCAAGCAGAGAGATATTTATTTAAGGGACCTAGAGGAAAATTTTTACACTTTTTGAAGTTGAATATCAAGATGTTATTGCATTGAGAAGAAAATCTTGAAGATACAGTAATTGGTCAGATTGAAAAGCTAATTTTCAAGAAATAAGATAGTGACAATGACACAAAGGTTGGACATACACGCAGTGGGAGAAACTTCAGAGAGGTTCCTCTGGTAAACCTGTTTGAGCAGAGCCATGAACCACTAGCACAAGATGAAGGGTTCTACAGTGGAGAATAAGAAGAGCTATTGAATGAGGAACATTCAAGGTCCGTTGGGGCAAAGGAAGAGAGGATTGAAGAACATCGCTGAGAATAATCATAAACTTTAGGAACTGCACCGGTTGCCGAAGTAAGTACTATTACTCCTCCTGTTGTTTTAGCAGCAATAAGTAACCAGAGTAGTTAGAGTTATGAGAGCACTCAGAGCACTGTTACAAGTAGTTTAGTACATACTCAGTCAAGAAACCTAGGAAGATCTATGGACGATCAAATGAGGCTACCTATATTTAGGGGAGATGGATCTAAAGATCCTGATCAACACTGGTTTTTATGCAAAGTTGTATGGAGTATCAAGCAAGTCAGTGATGAAGCTGTTAAGAGAGATGAGTTTAGTACTACCTTGAGAGACCACGTATTGAGATGGTACATGAAATTTGTTAAGGGAATTGTACAACCTAAACCGTTGAATGATATCAAAACTACGTTGAGTGCATAATTCAAGAAACCCAAGTCAGAGTCATAGTGCATTACAGAACTAAAAGAAATCAAGCAGAGAGTAGTTGAACCTATTTGGGAGTTTGATCAGAGGTTTAAGACCTTGACAGGCCATTTGATCTTTCAAATCCCAGACGATCAGAACAAGGAATGGTTCATTGCTTCCCTCCTACCACACATCAGAGTTCCTTTGATGCAACAAAAAGTTGCTTCACAGGCTGAGGTGTTGGAGATCACCATGAAACTATAATCAACCCCTATGGGATAATCCAACTCAGGTGTGAGTCAAATTTTGAGTCAACTAACTAGCTTATCTATGTAGGTCAGAGATATGAAGAAAGAAAAGGGAAAAGATAAAAGAGAAGACATCTGGTGTATCAGATGCAAATCAGAGAGCCATGATAAGGAGCATTGTCCCCTATTTCATGAGTACTTGGTCTCTGGAGCCCCGATCCCTTTGAAGCGGGTTACTCTACCTTGTTGCGAGGTATGTAGAAACAAACATTGCTCTGGTGAGTGCTACTACATGAAAAAATACTTTCAGACACCTACCAAACTTTACTACACATTATGTAAGTATGTGGGGCATGATGAGAAGGATTGTAGGGCTCATGATATCTTGCATGAAAGGTCAAGAGATACATATAGGATTCAAGGAGAGATGCAGCAGGAGGGAAATGGTACCCAATTTAACTCTCTAGGAAGAGGAAACTTCAACCCTCGTGGTGGATTCAGAGGAAGAGGACAAGGATGAGGCATGGGTCGAGGTCGAGGTTAGATCATTTGTTATAACTGTGCGCAATCAGGACACTTGGAAAGGAAATAATTACAATACTTGATCAGAAAATATGAGATAGGGAGGGTAGATCCTCTGCTGAATAAATAAGTACATCAAGTATCTAGAAAGAGAAGGACAAACAAGGAACTACACCTGAATTTTTAGATTGGGTACTATGACATAGATTATGTGGTCCTCGACTTATGATCGGAAGTCAATGTTATGACGAAGAATACCTGGGCATTGATGGGAAAACCTAGGTTGATTTACTCCCCTATCAGGCTCAAGATGGCTAATCAACAAGAGGTAATCCCCTTTGGAAGACTGGAGCATGTCCCTATGAACATCGATGGGGCAAGGAAGTTTGCAGACTTTGAGGTGATTGAGATAGTTGACGATAGTTTTCCTTATATTGTGTTGTTAGGAATTGATTAGGCTTTCAACAAATCCATTGTTGTTGAATTAAAGAAATGAAGAATGAAATTTGAAGGTGATGGCCTTAGGGTCATTTCACCTCTTGATCCTGATGAAGGTTGCAGATACACAGAACCCATCAAAGAAGAAGACCGCGGATATGAGCTAGAGAATATATATAAATTGGCAGCAAGACAAAAAAATTACATTAATACTACAACATATGGGAATTTAAACTAGCGAAGTGACAATGCATGCTCATTAGATTCAGGAGAAGCACTGGAGAATTGGAAGAACAAAATGTATGAATTTTTTGCGAGGAGGTGTGCTAGATTGACCAGGGAAGTTCATTGGATTGGCATAGAAGTAAGTAATCTTCCCACATTTGATGGTTTAAATCATTTAGAAACTTTCTTGTTGAAATTTGAAAAAATTGTACCAGTACAACAGAGGTTTTTGGCACTAGACGAACATTTAAAAGAAACGCTAGAAATATGGTGGGGAACACACAAGAAGAACATCATGGATTGGGTGTAATGTCGCACTTTGATGACAGTGTGCTTTTCAGACCAAGTTGAAGGGTGCAAAGTTCGATACATAGGTCACAATTGTCCGAAGGACCATGTGCGAAGTTGTGAGGAGGCCTAGAGTGACATTCCTCAGGAACAATGGGTGCATAAATTCATTAACACCTTGGACACAATGCCCATTAATTGGTATCTGTAAGAAGAACTATGCCTCACCGCTTCAGATTGTTATGGTATGACCCAAAACTTCGTAACTACATTTCTTTTTGAAATTTAGTATCCTACAACAGATCAGGATTTGTAAGTGGTAAGACAAAAATTCTTTGAGGAGGCACCTAACCTTCCTTTGGAGAAAGAAGAGGATGAATGGACTGCACCTCTTCAAAAATTAAAGGGTTTTTACAATATTAATGTTGATGAAGATGATGATCCTAGGAATGTGAACATCACATAAATTGAAGGACAAAGAGACATAGAAGGACCAAGAGTCAAACTATCTTTCATTGGACAGCCAATTAAAATCAAGAAAGTTAATATTGGGACAGAGACAGAAGCTAATCTGGCCAACGTTGGAGACTATTGGGATGATGACACCATGGACAAGATCACAAAATTACTGCATGAATATCAGGACTTGTTTCCAACCAAGTTCACAGACATGAAGTGGATTAAAGGGCCCATGGGAAAACTGAAGATACCTTTAAAACCAGATGCAAGGCCAGTCAAGAAGATACCCTATAGATTGAATCCGAAGTATAAGAAAAAATTTAAAATTGAATTAGACCAAATGTTGGAAGCAAGAATCATAGAACCTGTCGAAGAATCATAATGGATTAGCCCTATGGTGGTCCAAGATAAGAAGACATGAGAGATATGAATTTGTTTAGACCTGAGAAATATGAATGATACATGTTTACATGATCTGTTCCCTACACCGTTTACTGATGAAGTGCTAGATAATGTAGGAGGACATGAAGTTTACTCCTTCATAGATGGATTTTCAGGTTATCACTAGATCAAGATTGCTAAGTAAGATCGCCATAAGACCACATTTGCAACAGAATGGGGTTGTTTATAGTACATAGTGACGCCCTTTGGATTGAAGAATGCACCAACCATATTCTCTAGGGTGGTGGTCGAGCCATTCAAGGAATTTTTACATAAAGTTTTGGAAGTATATTTTGATGATTGGACTATTTTTAGCTTATTGCAAAATCATATTGAATGTTTAAGACTAATGTTGGATAAGTGCAGGCTATGCCAGATTTCCTTGAACCTGAAGAAGTGTATCTTCTTTTCGCCCTTTGGAGTGCTACTAGGCCATATTGTGTGTGAGAAGGGGTTGCTGGTGTTGTTCCTGAGTTTATACTTTAAGGCTTTAAAGTATATCGTCAAGGCATCCAAAAAACATAGAGAGAGATAAGGGGTAGAAGGTGTTGGTTTTATAAGGGGAAAGATATGGTTAGTTTCTTAACTGTCTCTGACGAGATTCCCAGTTTTCCTGGATGTTAATATCCCTTTTAATTTATGCCCATGAACGTTCTAACTCAACCCAGTTGCTTGTTGTTTGTAAGATGGTGTTAAATAAATTTAAAGTGATACTTTTTTGATCTGATAGGCTAGGCTCTATATTGGGTTGTCTCGTAATAGGTACAGTCATGAGGGATAAAGTTTTAAAAGTTCAATCTCTTTGTTTTCAAAGTTTTATATATTTGTTTCAAAATATGTAAGAACTTAAAAAAACATGAATTAATAGTATTACAAAATTAAAGGTCGTTTCCTGTATCTGAGTTAAATTTGAAAAGAAACTATGCACAAAATGAAAGAAAAACATATAGTTGTTGAACAATGTGAGGCATCAATTAAAGAGGAATCTCACTTTGTGACAGAAGAAGGGAAAGATAGGAAAAATTTAATGAAGCATATGATATAGAAATCTAAGACATTCACAGGTCTTGTACCCGCTGGTAGCCGATACAGAGGAAAAACTGTAAACGATTAGATAACTCAAATAATTAATCACCACAGTAGAGGTTGTACTAAATTGCAGCTAAGTATTCATCAAAGACATATAATAAAAAGATGAAATAATAGGGGGAGGACATAACTCAGGTTTGACAAGATCTGGAATCTTCAATTTGCATTCATATTAATTTGGCAAATAAAAATTTCTTGCTTACAATCCACCTCGAAAAATCCATTTCTTAGTCTTAGGAAATTCTATTTATACAAAATTGTCAATTTTTTATAGTTGGTGATTTCCTAACTCCTTTGGGCTAACAGTTACAAAAATGCAAACCTAAAACATTTGCATGATCTTCTTTTATTCCTCCATTATCTCGATAATATAAACTTTCAAAATAATACTTCATTGTTTTATTGAAGTATCTCCTTCTTTCGATCCGATACATTCAACACATTTTTCTAGAAAGTGCACAAAACTTCTAGGAGGCTCTGGGAGATCTTTCGCTTCGAATAGATAAAACTTTCTTTGAATTTTTGGAAGCTGGTATTCAAACCCTTTATCAACAAACTTAATTGAATGTAATTTCAAGTTTGGCTTCACTAGCCGCCTATCTATTAGGGTAACATCAATTTCCTTTAGTTGTGAAATTTCCATTTGAATCTCGTTCAAGCTCTCTTTGAAGTTCAACTGATGTCTTACAATGTTTATCTATCCTAGTAGCCCAATGCAATTATCTCTTCCAATACCTAATGATCGCTTGTCTAACACATCAAATATTTCTTCACAATCATCTTTGATTTCTTTGGCTATTATCTTGTTTTCGGCTATGTTGGTTTCCCATACTTTGAGCATGATATCACCTCTGATCTTCTCTGTGACAGATAGCTTTGGAGTTTTCGATATCTCTTTGTTTCCTGAACATACAACCGCTTTCTGAAAAGTAGTCCTTGTTGCTTTAGCCTCTTTTTCCTTCAAGATAATATTATCAAGGGATTTACTTGCTTCTTGAAAATAATTCTGAATAATCTCTATCTTAGAGATCAACTTATGTTGCTCAGCTTCTATCTTTGAATGCACCTCTAGTGAATGGGCCTAAAAAACTTTCAAATCTATAACCCGACCTTCTGTCAAATTCAATTTAACCTGTAATTGCCTTACCAGTTCTTCTTGTTGAATAACCTGCATTCGACTTGTCTCCACCTTCTTTTTCATCTCGTCTAGACTTGACTTAAGAAATCAAATTTCTTGGTTATCAACAGCTCTGGCCTACTCCATACCTTTATTTATTTCTTCTCTAATATTTTTCTCAGTATTTTTTAATTGGCCCTGCAACTAGGCTATCATGTGATTACTCCTTTTTAGCCTTGTTCTCATATTGTCAATAGTAAAAAGGTTGGTTGTTGCCAAAGCTCCCATAGAGACTACTGCCTCTATAGTGAAATCTTCTTCTTCCAAGTTCTACCCATCTACCAGAACTCTGTGCTTCTTTACCATGGTACCTTCTCTCTGATGCATCTCCTGCTTCAACACAACCTTCCTCTTTTTTTTCTGAAAAAGTAATCGGAGGAGGGTATCTCTTCTCTAGAGATAGGAGAAAGGTCACTAGAATATATGGCTTGTAGCTAGGGGATCCCAAAAGTGGACTGTAATAGATTTAAGGAAGCAATGGGACTACCTAGCTCGGTAGATTTTGTTTCCCCTGTTGTTTTGGGGGTATCAGTATGAATAGTTGATGATGAAGGGGGAATCGATTTACTAGACTTGGGAGATGTTTCAGACCCTCTTTCTGTTTCTTCTCCTGGGTTCTCTGTATGTGGGATTTCTGCATTTTGCGAAGATGTTTCAGTCTTCGGTGGATTTTCCTTGGTATTTGCTTTATCTTGTACTTATGATCCAAAACCTGGGGGAGCGCTTTCTTGTTCTGGAGGAGGGGTTGTCGATTCTCCCTGCAGTACCTTTGGAAGAACACTTCACATGTGTCTTTGGAAGGTTAGAAAACTAGTTTGCAAGTCGGATGATAATGCCTGTACCCTGTCTAATACCTCCTCACAGGTTCTTTCCCCTTTGAACATGTCATTGCAAGGGGATTTTTCATGTTCGTATGTTTTCAGATTGTAGTGAGCCATGTGATTTCCCTCTATTTGATAAGGGTCATGTTTCTTGTGTTCGATATCTACCAACTTGACCTCTTCTAGTGTTGCAACTTCAACCTTGGAATGACCCAAGTTGAGTAGCGAAAACTTCCCAATCTGTACAGGGAAGACTGGCCAGAATTTATTCTAGGTTGTCTTTAGTTCTATCCCAATGCCACCTATTACTATCTAATAGGCTACCTCCTTGCACACCAGTCTGTCAGGAAGGAATTTCGGAAGTGCGTGAGGAGGAATTGAGCATCCGAAAACCTTGATATAGGTGAAATTTTCCTCAATAAACCAATCAACAACCGCCTTGAGGGGGTGCACATCCATACAACATCTGATGCACCAGTATCACTATGAAATGACAGATTTCGTAAAACAAATCTTTAGCATTTTCTTCCCATAGCTTAGAGTGATACTCATGAATGGGTTCAGTGTAGGTTGGGTTGCAACTCCAATTCATCAAGGGAAATGGAGTCATGAAACATATAGCATCCATAATGTATGCAGACATGTAAAAGGCTATTGGTACTCTATAACCTCCTTAGCCAAGTTATCTGATAGAATCTTGTTCTAATTGAAACTATAGCCTTCGACTGCTTCATGTAAAAGGGGCACCCATTCTGCAGGGAAATGGGTAGGAATTTTCTTCCTGAAGAGTCTACATAGAATCAGAGCTACATAGACCATGTACTCATTTAATGGGGATGTGGCATAAACGCCATGAGTATGGGCCCTGAATTTTGCTGGGTGTCCCCACCAGTCTTTGATTATGTCGGGGTATGTTTGATCTACCTCTGTGCATTCTTTCCTTTGAAATTCACTTACGAATTCTTTATTATAAATATATTTAGAATTTGGAGACAGTTTGTACATTACTTGTATATGCTCTGGTCTGAAATAGCCGATGACGACCCCTTGGCTGTCTAAAATTCTCCTCTTTTGTACGTCTGTTCTCTCTAGAGCCCAACTAATCATATCATTGTATGACACGAGTCATGGGCATATAGCTACTTTGTGAAGCTCAGACTGTGCTATGTCTCAGAGTTTGTTATCAGAATCATGGGGGAAATTATTGATTTCGTAGTCCAAGGTTTCAAAAGTTTGCCTCCAGGATTTGATTGATCAATGGCGTGCGGTGTAGTATCAGATATGACATCTCCCTCCAGGCTTGAGCTTTCGGCTGCTTCTTCACCCTTCTTAGGTCCCTTTATGTTGGAAATATGGCTACAACAGAGATGACGCAGATGATCAAGGTTGTCATTGATGGCAATCGATTGTTTATGAAGAACAGATGTTGAAACACGCTGCAATACAAATGTAA
>JZKD02S2369673.1:981811-1000734 GCA_000966675.3 Picea glauca
GCTGCCACGCGTCCTTCCAAATAAACAGTCCTGATTATGTCGGGATTTCACCTTGGCTTTTCCCGATGGTAAACCTCGTACAGCTCCTGTCTGATCTGACGGAGGACGGGTTTTCTGAATGAGATCCAACGGTTGTGGATCTCTGTCTTCCTTCTCCTCTGTGAACTCCCGTATTTTGAGCTTTGCCTTTGCTGCACGCGTTTTCTTCAACGCTGTTCTTCCTGAGCTTTCACGTCTGACTCCCCAAGGGATTTTTATCCTTCTTATCCTAACATCTTCACTGTTGTACTTGACATCAATGACAAGCATACGCTACTTGGTAAACATTTGCCAACACTTTACATAACCAGTCTCTACCACATCCCAGACATATGCACCTAAAGCCATTATGTAGGTTCTCATTCTAACTTTCCAGAAGGAAAAGTTTGTTCCATTGAACAGAGGGGACTTATTGGTTGAATTTCCTTCATGGCTTGACATGTTTAAGCTCTAGGATCTACCTTTAGATAAAAGGGGGCGACTCTGATACCAATTGTTGGACAACTGAGAGGGGGGGGTGAATCAGTTGTTACCGTGCTTAAACAATTATGCTTCTTTTAAACTCTTTATTAAGACAACAAATGATGATCACAATAATGCAGGGAAATAAACAATGGCACATTCAACATTAGTCACTTATATGATAAACACAGAAACAGATATTTCCAAAGGAAACCCATGCAGGGTAAAAACCTCTTTTTATTTATATGATAAGTAATGGTTACAATCTTTACAGTATCATACATATGAGAACCAACTCATATTGAGGCTACAACCTCTGTTTTGCAAGATGCTACTTTGTTGAGAGCACCAACTCTCTGTTTTCTCTAGCACCCACTAGAAGGAAGCACCAACTCCCTGGTTTCTCTAGCACCAACTAGAAGAAAGCACCAACTCCCTGAGTGTTTCCAGCACCAACTGGATGGAAACACCAACTTCCAATCATACAGGCACCAACCTGTAAAACAGAGAACAAGAGTTCTCCCTTGCACCACCCTGCCACCCTGGTTTCTCTGGCTGCAACCAGATGGAAGCTACAACTCCCTGTGTTCAAGCACCCACTTGAACCTCTGAGGACAACAGTCCTCTCGAGCACCTCCCAACCACCCTGAAATATGAATTCTTTGTTACTCAAATTTATTACAGTGATATAATGTTCAACAATGGCTTACCAGTCTTATCTCTGTTCTGCTGCATTTTGTTGCTCTGTCTGCCTCATTGCCTTTCTTCTCACATCACTTGCGCAGTCTAGTCTTTTACTTTTTATGCTCTATGTGCCATCTCCATTCTCTGCACAGTTCCTCTTCTGTGCTATTCAACTGTTGCACTCTCCTCCTTCTTCACACCTGAATTACCTTTACCAACAACAATCACAACAACCTCCAACAACAACAACAACCCCATCTCTTCTTTGTACTGTGCATTTATAGCTTTTGTGCACCTTTTGCATGCAATGTTTGCCATGCCTCTGCATGCATACTCTGCGTCGTTATCCTCCACCTCTTGAGTGCTCTATCTGATCATCATCATGACTCTTCAGCTTCTCTGGTGGTTCACACCGTGTGTCCAGTATCACTGTATGTTATACTGAGATTCCTCAGTCTCTCTGGCAGTTTGAGACTCTTCGTCTTCTCTGAGACAGTGGAACTCTTGATCTTCATTGACCCTGATCGATGGTTCATGATCTTGATGAATCAACGGTCCTGATCTCATCGTGACCTCGCACCTCGTTGTTCCTTCGTTGGAGATTTTCGTCACTCCAAGTCGCGATAGGTGAGATTCTTAGATCAACAGTCTGCATCTTTTGATGTATTGACGGCCACGATCATTTCGTGATCTCGCATCTCGCTGATCCTAAGATGGAGATTTTCGTCACTCCAAGTCGCGATAGGCAAGACTCTTAGATCAACGGTCCACATATTTTGATGTATTTGACGGTCACGATCATTTCGCGATCTCTCATCTCGCGATTCCTATGATGGAGGTTCTCATCACTCCAAGTCACAATAGGAGAGACTCCGAGATGGAGCTCTGATCAACGGTCCAGAATCCTTGGTGATCTAACGGTCCTGATCTTTTCGTGATCTTGCATCTCGCGATTCCTGTGATGGAGGTTCTCGTCACTCCAAGTCACGATAGGATAGACTCTGAGTTGGAGCTCAGATCAACGGTCCAGAATCCTTGGTGATCTGACGGTCCTGATCTTTTCGCGATCTCGCATCTCGCAATTCCTTTGATTTTCCAATCAGTGAGATGACGATCTTTTTCCATGTGTCCTCTTAAACCAACGGTCCTTGTTTAAATCGCAATCTCGCATCGCGTTGTTCTTTTGAATTTCCATTCAGCGAGATGACGATCTTTTTCCACGTGTCCTCTTGATCCAAAGGTCCTTGATTAACACTTGATCTGACGGCTCAGATCATTTCGTGATTTCTCATATCGCGAAATCGACATTCTTGATGCAATGAGTTCTTTGCCTCTTGAATTCGCGATCCGTGAAACTTCGATACAGACTTGAATCAACGGTCCAGATGTGATCTTTATTCAGCGGCTGCGATTAAATCACAAAATCTCTTATCACGATTTTGGGGTTCTTGTTGTCAAGTGAATTAGACATTTCAAAGTCCCGATCCCCGATTCTCCGATGAAACCTCCTGTCGAGCTTCTCCCGGTGGTTCTCAATCGCTGCCACACGTCCACATGAATGGATAGTCCAGATCCCGTCGGGATTTTGCGACTGCTGCTGTCCCAATGCACACGACCTCAAGAACTCCAATTTCCTGATGGCTTATCTCCCTCGCAGCTTCTGCAGATCTGACGACTGTCGACCTTTCGGGAAATTTGAATGGGATCCAATGGTCACCGAATCTGTCTTCCCTCTCCTCTGCAAACTCCTGTATATTGAGCTTTGTTGTGCACATTTTCCTTAATGTTGTTCCTCCTGAGATTTCACGTCCGAATCCCCAAGGGATTTTATCCTTCTTATCCTGTCATCTCCACTGTTGTACTTTCCATCAATGACAAGCATACGCTACTTGTTAAACTTTTGCCAACACCATTATCTCTTTTCATTGGTTTCCACTTGACTCCATCGCCCAATAGGTCTTTTCAAATCTGTCCAACCCTAAACCCTAAAAACCCAAAATCTTTTGTTACCCATAGATTTGCCCACTTTTCAAGCTTATTGATGGTCATATTGTGACATTGATTTGAGAGATCCCTCTCAGGTTGGAAGGGGCAGATTCCAATCCAAAGTGGTTCGAGGTTACCTCAGGATTGATTTGCATGCAACCCAAATATGGTTCCGAGTGCTAACACAAGGTACTCATAAGACTCTAGGTCTCATCTCCAGAATAGATGAGCTGAATTTGATGGAAGGAGACCCATTGAAAGGAGAGCATTAAGGCATATCTCATGAGTCATCATGAGGTACAAAGAAAGATCTTCATAATTTGGAGGAAATCAGACGAAGAACATGTTCATGAACCAACGAGCATGTGCATCTTTCGTGTGTGCCAAGTGCAAGAGGTACACTAAAAAGACCCTCTGAATAGAATCCAATGAGGAAAATTGTTGATGAAGGCGAGGAAACCACCAATAAGGCTAATGTCATCCAAGACACTGAACGAATCCCAATGTGTGTATAGATGTCTTGCCGTCAAACACAAGGGAAACCACCATGTCAATGACAAATGATGAAATGTTGACTGTTAGGTTAAAGGTTACCTACCAATGGTGAAAGTAGGACCAGGGTGTGTGATAGGACTATAGTATCATGTGACTTTGAGACAAATTGAGGGTATGGTCGACATGCAAAGTCAATAGTTCCGAGGAGTGGCCGACATAGGTTGATAGAATTCCTTTGAACAAGATCATGAGACATATGGAAGACTCCGACAACATAGACTCAATGATGAAACCATGAGATTTAGGAGGCATCAATGAAATTATCTATAGGGACTGGATGAGTAACCAGTCGGTAGAGAAGACTCTATAATGATCTTAGCTTCCTAAGGCCATGCTAAACCCAAAATTATGATGACAAATGGACTCAATAACTTTGTGCTATGTTCAAAGGTGACACGACTGCTACCAATATAAGATAATACTCCCTTCATGCCTGTCTTTTTTTTTTTTATTCATAGACAAATGAATGTTATGATACATAGGAGAAAACGAGTGTCGCAAGTAAGAAAAGCTAGTTCCAATAGTGGAACATACCTATGCTCAATGCAAGGAGATGCATGCGGGAGATGGACACTTGGGGGAATGTTCTCTCCTGGGTATAGGGTGTCAAATTGCGAAGTATATAAATGAGGCTCTGCTTGGTTGAGGATGCAAAAACTGCTGAGGCAAACGTTTTATAACACAAATCGAGAACCAGATATAGGTTCAATACTGCAAGCAAGTGCATGAGATTTAATCACAACTTAACACCAAAAAATGTCATTTTTCATGGCATTTAGTCTACTTTGTGTGAAAAAGGGATAAAATTATGCCAAATAGACGTCCTTTCAAATCCGATTTACGAGTGTGAAAGAGACAAGTTCACTCGACAATATTTTCACTTTTTGAAGACGGGTTGGAAAAGAGATTAAATTAAACTCGATTGGGATTCCTCTAGGTATAAGGCAGTATGTTTATGAGTGAGAAATGAGGCTCAACATAAAGTCATGTATTAGCTATAAGGGACTCCCGGTCCTATGGAAAAAATCTCTGCATGAGCACCAAATGAAGTAGGGGATCTAACTAGGGAACCCATGAAGTCTCTACCACTTGATAATGACACCACTTATATTAGATGGAAAGTTCTGTGTCGCAAAAAATGGGTTCGTACCTAAGGCATAAAAAGTGACATTTATAGGATAATGGAAAAAAAATGCATGATGGAATAGATACCTATCCTATATGTTGGGTAGTGAAAATACCTGCCTGAGGTGACGAACGACCAATGTAACATTGAAATCTGCAAGAAACCCTGGTAAAAACTACAAAAACCAACTCAATCCACCTTTGTATTAGTCCATTAGGCGAAAAAATGACTCAAAACTATAGAAAGTGGGTAAAACTTGTTATAAATAGTAACAAAACCAAAAATTACTATGTCCTTTTGAATTTTTACCCAAATAGTGAAAATTGGACCAAAATACCTCTGAGATTCAGCTGGTGATTGCGGGAGCGTCGGGAAACAAAATAAAAAACTGTCTGGACCAGGTAAATCCTCTTCCCCTTGCCTTCCTTTATAGTGGATTAAATTTTTCAATTAGGTTTAAAATTTTGAGTAATTTAGGGAGTAAATTATGCAATTCGGTGTACGTGGGTTGTCCCTTATCAGGTTGCGTATACGATGGGTTATACAAGATTGTGAAAACTACAAGGCACATATACCCATCCCTATATGCGACTGGTTCTTGAATGGAGGGAAAGAGAGAACGTGGAGGTAGATGTTGTTGTGGACCAAGATTCGGGGGCCCAAATGGCCTTGAAAATACATGGCTTATAAATTTTGGGCACTCAAAGGAATGATGGCCCAGGTGAGGTTAATTGAGATGCTTGATGGTTACTGGGACCTTGAGAGTGAAATATTCAACCTTGATGGGCAACCATTGAGGATTGAAGTAGAGGATATCTATTTTTTGACTGGATTATCATGTCGGGGAGAGGTTGTAAACCTCAAATCATGGGGAGCAGGGAGAAGAATGAACATAGAGGAGTACATAGATGCCCATTGTGTAGCAGGGAATTTGAAGGTCAGGATTCAACTCCCCATCCGAGCGATAAAAAATCTCAGCCTGAAGATTGTTTTCCTTGTGTTGACCAGGATCATAGGTTAGACTTCGTTGCACCAGGCATCGAGGTCTCTCATGTTCTATGATGTAGAGTGCTTGAGACCCACAATATATGATTGGTGTACCTCACTACTGGAAAATATGAAGAGCTAGTTGATAGAGTGCAAACAGGGGAGTAAGAGGAACTTCAGGTTTTCCTCTATCTTGTGTAGTTTTTTCTTTGAGCGGTTTCCAGGTTTGGGACCTAGAGTCGATATTCTTCCGAGAGGACCTCGCTATCCAAACATGGCATGGTGGACTGAGGTAATGAGATGACAAGGGGGAAGTAGGGTGCCCACACCCTACAACGAGGATTTCTTCTACTGGTGGAAGCAATAGGTCATTGCTCTGGATGGATATCCCTATGTCGGGATCGACTTCAGAGGCGATCCAGACATGCCACTCCCACTAGGGACTGCCTACGGGGACATAGGTATGTCAAATGTTTTTTAGATATTTCATTTTTTTGTATTTTTGTATAGTGAAACAAAAATATTTTTGGATGGTGCTTAAGTACTAACTAGACACTTGTGTAACGTAGATGTGGGTTCATGATGGCAGGAAGGGCTTCCTCAACATCGACGGAGGAACTAGGGAGATGAGGTGGTAAGAGGAGAAGCTGAGAGAGTCCTAGAAAATGTGCAGGGCAACTTGTCTCATTTGACTCATAGGATTCCCATGGTTCAAGTAGAGGATCTGCCGGAAGCCATGCAACAACAAGTGGTTGGTGTGCCCAGACCTTGGGTACGACTCTTTCGGCGTCTCACAAATGTTGTAGTTTGTTACCATGACACACATCTAGTTCCACAGACGTATATTTTGTGGATATTGTAGTATCGGTTATATATGTGTATTGAGGGTATTAGCCCCAATTTTGTACTATAAACACCATATTTTTTGAAATATATGTAAAACAATGATCTTCGACTTTACTTATATTTACAATGTGTAGATTGATGAGATGGTTTTATTTGCTTTAGTTATGTGACAAATGCCAATCTAAAATGAAATTAGCATAAACATCGGATACATGATTATAAATCCTAGGGATGTGATAATAAGTAATAAAATCAAACTGTCGTTCTAAAAGACGTACCCGTAGGAATCATCGGAGTAAATTAGGATCACACATGGTAACTATCGTTCAAATGACATACTACTAACTAGGAATCTAGGCGAACCTCTAACTATCGAATAACATGTGAAATAACATTTAACAAAAGTTATATAATGATGCTATATTCGGCCACATTAGTCATGGATGGCCCTAGGCATATGCCACCTGAAGACACCAGTAGACTCTTGGGTGACTAAACCACCCACGTGGCGAAAGCCAAGTTTCGTGTATCACGACTGGCTCAGTCTGTGAATCCTAGGTAGACTGAAGACTTCGTTGACATCTACCAACCAAGGGAAAACTCGATAAGCAAGATGAAGATGAAAAGAAAGGGAAACTATATATACACTAAATTACATTAGTATACAAAGAGTTCTTCCCAAGCTTGGGGCTCAAGCGTAATATCTTTTCAGGTAGAGCCCATTCCTGCTCTTGACCAACATATTCCCTTGATAATATTCTAACTCACATGCTCCTTTTTCTAAGACACATCGCATGATATAAGGATCGTGCCACATGGGTTTAAAATTGCCTGCCTCCAGTGGTTCTTTGGATTGATCATATAAGAGGACCAAGTCACCCTCAGCGTACAACTGAGGACAGACAGACTTATCGTATTGGACCTTGACATGTCTTTTGTTCGCCTCGATAGCCGTAGAGGCGTCTCGACATTGCTCGTCAAGACTCTCTAGGTGTACAAGACGTCGCTCGAGATTGGAAGTGTCAGGAAGGAGCGCAACTGAAAATTTAATAGAAGGGATTTCTCATTCAATAGGAAATATCGACTCCACACCATGTACTAATTATAAAGGGGAAAAACCGATGGTAGTATTGACTGAGGTTCGGTATGCCCAGAGTGCGGGATATAACATAATGTGCCAGTCAGACTTACTCTGGCTGACAGGTTTTCGCAAAATGGTCTTGAGAGACTTGTTGACGGTCTCTACCTGTCCATTTTCCTGGGGGTAGTAAGGAGAAGAACGACCATGTCGAAACCCCAACTTAGATGCTAGTTCTTCCATCATTTCATTCTGAAAGTGATTGACATGATCAGTGATAATCTCACTTGGGATACCAAACCAGGCGATAATTTGATTGAATATGAAGAAGGCAATAGTCTTTCTGTCAGATTTAACTATAGACATGGCCTCATCCCACTTAGTAAAGTAGTCGATGACCACGATAATGTGTTGATTCCCCCTCGCTGAAGTTGGGTTGCAATCCATGAATTCCACCCCCCACTTGGTGAAGGGACTGACAATAATGACTGGGTGAAGAGGGGATGGATGCGAGCACATTTTCTAAGTGAACACCTAGCAAGGGTGACACTTCTTAATCGCTTCGATACAATCTTTAAAGATAGAAGGCCAGAAATAAATGCCTCGCAAATTTTTTTGGGTTGTCGCAAGCCCGGATAAATTACCACCACAAACCCCATTGTGGAAATCGTTCAGGACTGACTTAGCTTCTTTGTGATTTAAACAAAGATGCAAGATATTATCTATTCCTTGGTGATACAAAGTGTCACCAAAGATAGTATAATTCTTCGCTTGGTATTTTACACGCCGTCGGTCATCTTGCAAGAGATGTTGGGGAAACTTCAAAGTTTGAAGATAGAGAACAATGTCTCCATACCAGGGGTCGGACGACGAGACAAGAAAAATGTGTTCATCCACAAGAGAATCAGCATGGATAAAATCCTCATATAATCATGGAAACTCAAATATTAACTCTGCGAAGACTAGCGATTTCATGGATTTCACAGAAGTGAAATTGAGACCAAACTCTTGTAAAATGACAATCCATTTATTATATATTTCCCCCTATGATACGCTTGGTAAGGGCATATTAAAATGGGTTGATATCGAAAACCAGAGTAGTCTTTCAAAGTAATATATAATGACGCAAACGTTGGACTGCTTGAACAGAATCCAAAGCTAGGTTTCCAATGTGAGAATAATTAAGCTCAGGATCGACTAAATTTTGACTAAGATAGTAGATGACGTTCTCGTGGAGCTCATCATCCTCCTGAATCAAACCCGTACCAATTGTCTCCTCAGACGAGGTGATATAAAGCAAATAATCCTTACTGTAGACAAGAGACTTTAGCAAAGGCACCAATACCAAGGCTTTCTTCAAAGCATCGAAGGATTCCTGGGCTCACTCATCCTAGATAAAAGGGGTGTCCTTCTTCAAAAGATGCATGAAACCCTTAGTGATATTGGAATAATTTACTATAATCTGACGTATAAAGTTAGTTTTCCCCTGTAAACCTTGAAGTTGTATAATAGTGCACGAGGGAGGAAATCGAAGTATTGCCTCAACCTTTAATGGGTCTACCATGATCCCGGTCTCATAAACTAGAAATCCCAAAAGACGACCAGACCTAACGCAAAAGATTCACTTGTGAGGGTTTAACTGGATTCTATAGTAACGACATCTTTCAAAAACAAGCCAAAGGTGCATAGAGTGATTCACTCTCTTGCGAGAGTGAGTAGCGAGATCGACAAGGTAAGATTTGACTATATGCTTAAGATTGTGGAATGCATGACACATTGGAAGATTTCTCCAGCATTTTTAAGGCCAAAAGGCATTTTCCGGTATGTGAAAGTACCCCAAGGAAAAATAAATGTTGTCTTGTGTTGATCCTCAGGTTTAATTTGAATTTGGTTATACCATGAAAACCCTTCCATAAAATAAAACACTTCGCTTCCTGCACACTCTTCGAGAATATGATCGATGAAAGGTGTCGGGAAGTTTTCTTTAGGACATGCTTTGTTCAGGTCAAGAAATTCCATACATACACGGATAGTTCCTTGCTTTTTATTCATAGGAACGGGATTGGATACCCATTCAGTTAAGGGAACCAGGTAGATGAAGCCAACATTAAGTAGCTTCTCCACCTCTGCCTTAATAGCAGGGGCCTTCCGGGGATTAACACCTCTAAGATGTTTTTGAACAAGTTTAGCATCCAGATACATTCTAATATCATGCTCGACAATATGAGGGTTGATTCCTAGAATCTCTTCATATGACCAAGCGAATACATCTCATAATTCCTTGAAGAGTTCGATGTATATTAGGATTTCTTCTAGTGAAAAATCCGCACTGATATGTACGTTTTCAATCTTGCCAGGGGTACGAGAGATATCGATCATAATGGTAGGAGAAATACTTTCCATATTTCCTTTGACATAAATGTTGTGCGTATCAAGTGGAACTACGGCATGACCGACTATCTCACTTAAAGTAGATCGAAAGTCATCTTGTTTGATCCTTTCAATCTTAGGGAGAAAATAAGAGCGGTGATGCATATCATCCCAAGGTTTGTCGGAACCATTCATGGCTTCGATGGTAGCCTCATCCAAAGGAAAAGTCCCATTGAGTCATTCATGTGAACAAGACAATGAAGTGGCCCACACGGGCCTAAGAATGGAATCCTCTTTGTCCGTCAGTGAGGTAATAGGATCGGGATCGACGGAAGAGTCAATAATAGCTTGATACACAGTCTTTGTTGCCAATAGTGGCATGGCCATTCCAGCATGCGACTGACCTTCATAAGACAGAGTCGGGGAAGGTAGGGTTCACAGATCACGAAAATAGGAAGTGCAGAAAGGAATGGACCTCCCTGTCGAAATGGGCCTACTGGACATGGCGTAAAGGTGGTGAGTCGGTGCTGTGAAGTTGAAAGTACCCATAAGGGAAGAATGCATTTTGACACTGATATTCTCAGTTGTCATCTGAGAATTGTAGATCACAGGGATCGACTGTCCAACATATGCATTGGGACTAACATACGCAAAGGATAACTGGTCGATCGTCATGATATTCCCTTCATGAGTAAAACAAAGAGTATAGAAGAAGGATGATACGGTGATGACCATAGCATAGGTCCCATTGCATCCTTGTAATAAGTTATAATCAGGAAGAACATCAACTACCTCGACCTCGACCTCTACCCTTTTCCCACCTAATTGTACTGGAAAGGTAGGAAGAATACCATGAGGGCGGAAGGAATGACGGTCAAAAGTAGTCAACATGTTCGATGATTTACAAAGAGTGAAAGAATTGAGATATTTCCAACAGATCATGGACATCACACATGTAGCAGCTCCTTCATAAAAAACTGCATGTTTTATGGTATACTTTAATTACTCCTAGTGGATTTGGAATGCCACATGGTAAGGAAAGCGAGGCTTCACATTTGTGACATCAAACTTGATAAATTTTGAGCCACTAGGTTCTAGAGATCCTAACTCAGATAGTAAGGCATTCCCCTGTGAAGGACACATCTAGAGTACCTCCAAAGCTAACATCTCACAAGGGGTTTGACCCAAGTCCTCAACAATAGAGTAGTTATAGGCAGCTCTAGCATTTGGATTGTGGGTAGAGCGCTTGAGTACTCCTTTCAGAATACAGGGTGGTGGCTCTGGTTTTTCAATATGTAAATTCATCTTTGGAGGAGGAGGAGGAGGAGGAGGAGGAGATTCTAGACCAGGTATAGCTTGTGAAGAGCTATAATATTGAGATCGAGTGGCTACATTAACTTTCGCATCGACCATATTGATACACAAACGGTCGTCGTCTTGCAACAACAGGTTTTGAATCCCACCAGCTACATTTCTGGCATTTGAGGAGCTCGAGGACAATTTTGGGGCATAAATGGGTAAGGTGATCACTTGTAAAAATCTTACATGGAAGCTTGACCTTACATCTTTCTCATTTTCCCTCTCAACATTATTATTCGTCTTCTCATTATTACCATTGTCCTTGGATTTATTATTATTTTTCTCACCCTTACGATTATTACAACCTTTCTTCTTATTCCTCCCTGGTTGTTGGTTACCATTTGGGCCAGCCGACGATTTCACGGAATGTACATCCGCCAACTGAGTGGGATTGGAAGACATAGACGAAGTTGGGCCTCCTGTAGACTGGTTTAGAGACAACTCTTTCAAATTGCTTGTCACTGAGTCTGTGGATTTTACATTGTTGGGACCTAGAATTCCATTGGCATGAGGTCCAGGCTTTTGTCTAGGGTCATAAGTTGACTTTGGTGCGTCTAGAAGAATGAGGTATAACATCCCAGTGTGAGCATATATAAGGTCTAATTGCTGGGCTTTAAATATCGCTTCTTCCTCAACGGTAACCCCGAATGTAGAAAATTCCTTTGAGATAGGAGGGTGCAAATACTTGAGGAACCATTCTAAAATAAAGGTTGGGGGTATGAAGATATTGATCAACCTCTTCCATCTATGCCACTCCTAGATATGATCTGAGATATGATTGGCGGTGTCCTGGCATAAAGTCGAAATAAGTTCTAGGACATCATCGTAACGAACCGACAATTGGAAATGGTTAAGGAAGACCAACACCATATGACTAAAGGTCCCATATTCCCCCCCAGGTAGCTCAATATACCATTTCGCAATGACCCCAATGAGGGTGCGTTTAAATAATCTTAACAAAATAGAATTGTCATTAAGGGAATTCGAGGAGCACCATAGGTGAAAGGTAGTAACGTGATAACCAGGATCCTCTCCATTCTTACCTTCAAATTTTGTAATGTCCAAAGGAATCTTGGTGGGGATGGGGGGCCATGTAGGATCATGACTCACAGGGTCATTCATCAACTTAGACAAGTCTGGAAGATTAAGCGTGGCCAGAAAGGGGAGATGGGGTTACGACATATGGCTCCAAGCTCCCTGGAAAGATTGTGTTTGAGGAACTGCAACCCATCCAGGGTTTTCGTAAGCACCATGGCCTTGTCTAGGATTGTAAGACCCTCCTCTGGGATGATTCATAAAATGTTGGTTGGGCATCATTCTAGTAGGAATGTTCTGATGGGGGTGATAAAAAAATTCCCAACCGGATTGGATTCGGGTTGGGGGTTGCCCAAAGCGTGAAACTGACCTCCTCCGGGTGTGAATCCGGAGGATAGAGGTGGATTCATCATGCCAAACATGTTGGTCATAATCTACACTGAGGAGGTAGGGGTATAGGAAGGAAATTTAGCCGAAGCTTGTCCGCTAGGTTGGTTTCTCCACCTAGAAGCAAAAGGATTAGACCCATGGCTAAAAGCAGGAATGCCTCTCATATTAGGAATCATTTGAGGGATTTGAGAACCACCAAATGAAAATGGAGTATAAAGAGGTGTAGTTCCCCTAAGCCCAATGATAGCATTAGGGTCAGTAGCTGGGATGGTGTTCGAAAATTGTGAAGTAAATTTCGACATACCATAGGAAAAAGGACTAGAGGCCATAGGGATGGACTGAACATTATAGCCTGGTGAGTGACCAAGAGACCCAAAAAGGTTCGAGGCAAGATATTGAGCGTTCACTATAGGCTGAACCATAGTAATGATAGGTGCCTCTGACACTACAACCATTGTGGTTGCAGGAGTCGAAGGGGTCCCATTAACTATAATAGGTGTGGGATTCGAAGGGCTCCCAGTGTTCTGAAGACTAGGTCTAGTACTCATCCTTGTAGAATCACAAGTTTGAACAGTGGATGTGTGTGTACCACGCCTAATAAATCTACGCCTTTTAGAAGGAAAAGACTCGAAATCCAGTGGTCATTGTAACAAGTGACAGGACCGGTGGGGACGTTGTTCTGACTCCACCATGACTTAAGACTCTATAGATGAAAAATAAATCCTAAGGCAAAATAGTAATCAAAGAGAACACCAAAATTCAAATGGCCAATATGCACACAAACGGGGTAAAGTGAATGAAAGTGGCCTCCCTCCATAAAGAAGGTATGTCTCTCCCAAGAGAGGCTTGAAACTCCTTGCTAAAGATCGGAGTTAAGAAAATCAATTATAAGGGCCCTCGTGGGATTAACAACCAGTCGGTCAGATCCCCTGGAGAGGTAATACTCCATAAAGGTTGTGTGTTGTCCGACCCTTATCTGACCCAAGGGTACCTGCAGAATAACCCCTGAAAGTAACCTATGTGGCACCTTAATCAAGCAAACAAGAAACCAATGTATAACCGATGTATAAATGTATGGGAAGGGTAGAAAATCCCGAAACCTTGAAAACACCGCCTCTCATGGAGGTAAGGGCACTAACAAGATCCTCAAATATGAATAGATCCCCAAAAATATCTCTGACGCTAAGAAGGTGTCGGAGGGATATCCCTTCAACCAACCTCGTGCGACCTCATGATTAACTCTAGTGTGAGCAGAGCCTCATGATATTACCAATTAAACAATGGATTTTTCCACTCCCTTTTCAGAAACATATGTTGATTTAATTGCCTTGGAGAAGTTTACTCACAAAATCCTATTCCAAGGCACTAAATCCTAAGCTGGTTTGTGCACCCTAGATAATAAAATCGTGACTAATCAATTTTAAATTATAGCATTAATTTTAGTGGCCTTATTACCCAAAAAGGTATGGTATTGAAACTCATGATTTTATGACTCTGTAAGAAAAGTAAATATGAATATAATGCAAAGTCCTAACTTCAATTTTCAATGAATGATATGATTCTAAAAACAAATGCAATTTTCAATTTCAACTCTGCAATTTTGAAGTAAAAATGCAATATTTCCTTACGTGCACTAAGCTAATGACAAGGACTAAAAAGACCAAAATGCCAAGCAATGGAAAATGCCTAATATTTTTGTATTTTCAATATAATAAAAATGAAAATGCATGGTCTAAAAATAAACTTGATACATAAACTCTACTGTGTATAGAAAGAGATAACTCAAGTAGGATAACAAGCAACAAAACACCCAGCCCAATGTACAAGGACAATCAAAATTAAAATGTGATGAGAAAGACTCCGCCCAAAAAATTCAACCAAAAACAGGTTTCCTGTCATCCCACAAGCATTTAACAGGCACTACAGAGACCCAAGAAGACTCAACAAACATCAAATCCCACCCAACAACCACCAGACCCAACAAACAAGCAAGGAAGGTTGATGTACATGATTGTTTAGGAAAACAGAGTGTATGTACGCAACTTGCAGATTGACAGACTGCGTATGTACACAATTGTCAAGCCAAAAACCACATATATGTTTCAAAAAACAAGGCTAGGCAAGGGAGAAGGCTGAAAAATCAGAACGAGAATGAACAAAGGCTATCAAGAAATGATATGACAAGAAACACAATAGGAACGAGAGCAATATAAGGAGAAAAGTGCTCCAAACCCTAATAAAGAAGATTCAACTCCCTAGTATGGTCGTCAATTCTGTTACGAGGAAAATCTCTTTATGGATAGGGTAAACCACAACAGACGAAAATGACTGCAGAAATAAACTATCTTCTCAAGTATGGTATGTAAACAAATATGCTAGAAAGACAATATAAAATGCCTACCTCATCCAGACGTTCGATTAAGCCCACCGTTGAGCACTTGACCCAAAGCAATATACCTGCAACTAGTCCTCAACAACTAAGCAAAGTAAGCATATGGCGATAATAAATGATTTTATAACATTCAATAGCATAATCCATTAATAAACATGAAAAATATGCCCATGGAATAACAATTCAAATATTTGCAAGATATCAATTGGACAGGAAAAGAGTATTTCTATTAATATATGATTAGTAGAAGTGAAAATGTTACATACTTCTGTGTCAGCACAGTTTGGAACTAAGAAACTAAGTTCCTTCTAGTTGGGCCTCCACCACTTCAATCTTCCACCAAAGGCAAGCTCATAAAAGAGAAACAATGAGGTTCTCAATCAATAAGGGAAGAGTTGTAATATACCAGATATAAAATGTATGCAGAACTGAAATAAAATCCTAGTAATGGAAGAATAACAACAATATAACCAGAACATTCACCACAATAACACTGAAATGATATAAGAATAACAACATAAATAGAACTTTGAATCTGAAATCAATGTTCATGGGCCTCTTCGAGGGGGAAACCTCCAGTTGAGCAGAGCTCTATTACAATAATATCCAACCTAGGGTTTTCATACCCTCGACTCCTATTTATACTAAAAAGAAGCATCTAGAGGAAGATCCTTCTAGAAGTAGAAGCTTCTATTAGGTCTTTTTACATCTGCCTTGTTCTATTTTATTAAAAGGCCCTATTAATATTGACCTTTATTACATCCGAATATATTGTTCTACCTATGTGCAGGTTAGGACCCTAACATGTTTGCCCCCTTAAAAATAACCTTGTCATCAAGTGGTGTTTGTTGGAGTTGTATCTTTCCACTGTACTAGCACTTCCTTGATGTTTCTCTGATGTAGGTGACACTCATGCTGGTCCAAAACTACTTCTAGCTATAGCCAAATGGATCCTTCTTCAGCTAACTCTGGAAGGTTGGTTTGAATTTGGCACCTAGCTCCAATCACCTTCTTTAAGCATGAAACATGAAAAATAGGATGTAGCTTCGAATTGTTGGGAAAAGCTATCTGATAGGTGAATTGTCCCACATGCTTGAGTATAGTATAAGGACCATAAAATTTGGGCGCTAGCTTCTGACAATGCTCGGCCTTGAGGGAAGTTTGCTTCTAAGGTTGCAGTTGAAGAAACACCCGATCCCCTTCTGCAAATTGACGTTTAGAGCGACCTTGATCTGCTTGTTGCTTCATGCGATTTTGTACCATGACCAAATTCTCTTTGAGGGTACGGAGAATAGCCTCTCGAGATGTAAGTGTTAGGTCAACCACCTAGACCTTCGAGGCACTTGGTAAGTATGAGAAAACTGAAGGTGTCTTTTTTCCATACACCACTTCAAAAGGAGTCATGCATTTAGCTGTATGGTATGAAGTGTTGTACCACCATTCAACTAGGGGTAACCATTGAGCCCACTGATTTTGTTTTTCCAAGGAAAAACACCTCAAATATGTTTCCAAACACTTGTTGACAACTTCTGTTTGGCCATTAGTCTAGGGATGATAAGCTATGTTGAGGTGTAATTCGGTGCCTTGTATCTTGAACAGTTCTTGCCAAAAATTGCTTGTGAAAATTGGGTCGCGATCAGAAACAATAGAGTGCGGCATTCCATGAAGCTTGAAGACCTGATCCATGAAGATTTGAGCCACCGTGGATGTTGTAAATGGGTCTTGAAGGGAGCAGAAATGATCATACTTGGAAAGGCGATCAACAACCACCATGATGACGGATTTATTTCCCGATTTGGGTAAACCGGTAATAAAATCCATAGAGATATCCTTCCAAATAGTAGGTGGAATCAGGAGCGGTTGTAGTGTGCCCAACGATTTGACTGTTTCTCCCTTGGTGTGTTGACACACATCACATTCAGCTAAAAAATTATGAATGTCATGTTTCATACCATCCCATAAAAAGGAACGTTTGACCCTGTCATAGGTTTTGGTGAACCCGGAGTGCCCTGTTGTGGGTGTAGCATGAAGATCAAAAAGTACCATGTATTGAAGCTTTGATTGTTTACTTAAATACAAATGGCCTTTGTATCAAATTTCCTCATGGAGCCAAGAGTACCTTGGGGAAGCTGGAGCCTTGGACTACAATTGGTGGATCAACTGCGAACTTTTGGGATCTTGTAGCCATTCTAGGTGAACGGCTTGGAGCCAATCTGGTACAATGAATGAAAGACAAAAAATGGATCCTTCATCTTCATATTTTCAGGAAAGTGCATCCACAACCACATTGTCTTTGCATTTCTTATAAATGATCTCATAATCATATCCAAATAATTTAGTCACCCATTTTTGTTGTTCTGGGGAGGAAATGCGTTGTTCCATAAAATACTTGAGACTTTGATGGTCTGTCTTTATTTGGAAACATTGCCCCAATAGATAAGGATGTCATAGATCCATGGCATGGAGAATAGCCAACATTTCTTTTTCATAGATGGATTTACCCATATTCTTTCAGATAGTTTCTTGCTGGTAACGACCAAAGGTTGACCCTCTTGCATAAGGACAACACTAATTCCTTTCCCCGAGGCATCACATTTCAACACAAAGGTCTTTGTGAAATCAGGAAGGGAAAGGACTGGAGTGGTGCACATGGCCATCTTCAAGGTTTGAAAAGCTTGAGAAACGGCTGGAGTCCAAGTGAAAGATTTCTTTTGAGGAGAGCAGTGAGAGGTGTTGCAATCTTCCCATAATTCTTAACAAACTTGTGATAATACCCTGTTAAGACTAGAAATCCATGTAAGCTCTTAAGAGTCTTTGGGTGAGGCCAATATTGCATAGCTTCAATCTGTTTAGGATCCACCCTGACGCCATCTTTTCCAACTAGATGACCCAAGTATTCTACATCTGAGGCGCCAAAAGCACATTTAGACTGTTTCAGGAAAAGTTGGTGTTGAGAGAGTAGATGGAGAACTCAATCCACATGAGCAAGATGGTTTATCCAGGTTTTGCTATAGATGAGGATATCATCAAATAAAACTAAGAAAAAACGGCTAAGAAAAGGATGGAATACATGATTCATGAGGCTGTGGAAGGTGGATGGGGCATTACACAAGCCAAAGGGCATGACCAAAAACTCATAGTGGCCCTCATGAGTTATAAAGGAATTCTTGGGAATTTTTGCCTCTTTCATACGTATATGGTGGTAGCCCGAACGAAGATCCAGTTTAGTGAAGAATTGGGCGCCACTCAATTCATCCAAGAGGTCATCAATGATAGGAATGGGGAATTTGTCTTTGATGGTAAGTTTGTTGAGGGCACGGAAGTCAGGACACGTTCTCCAAGAACCTTCTTTATTCAGGACCATGACCACAGGAGACGAGTAGGGGCTCGTACTAGGGTGGATAACGCCTACATTAAGGAGTTCCTGGACCATTTTCTCAATTTCATTTTTTTGGGAAAAGGGGTGATGATACAGACAAAGATTGGGAGGAAGGCTTTGGGGTACAAGGGGAATGGAATGATCATGAACACCATGGGAAGGAGGGAGGCCTTGGGGAGTGGAAAAGACCAATTGATGTTTATAAAGGATGGCTTGGAGGTCTTGCGGTACCGAG